>WEIT01020485.1:310353-321531 GCA_013389985.1 Dryoscopus gambensis | reverse complement strand
CGAGCGGCCCCCGAGGCTTTGCCAGAGCCGCCCCGGCAGCGCCCGACGGGCACGGAGAGGAGGGAGGAGAGGGGATATCACCGCGCTGGAGAAGCTTTAGCCGCTTAGATACAAGGTGCTGCCCTTAGCACTGGGGCTTGGCGTGTCTCGGAAGAGGCAGAGGGCTTGTCCTGCTCAAGGGCTCTCGTGGAGCCGGCGGACAGCTGGGCTAGAATCTGTCTTGGATCTCCCCTGCAAATGCGCTCGAGTGGGATGGAGAATGACCTCTGAGTGACAGCATGTTTGTGAGTCAAGTTTAGATATGCAGTAGTAGTTCGTAATTAAGTCGATTTGGAGGTTAAAGCTAGGTGTCTTACCAAATCCTTGGTGGGGGAAGAAAGGCGTTTTTCCTAGACTCACACACCGCTCAGTCTCTGGTAAAGCAATGGGAATTACATCGCTGCATCCTTACAGCCGAGTGCAGTGGTGTTTCTGTCACTCGGCTTTCACCTTGAGATGTATGGGAATTAAGTTATTTTTTTTAATGTGAAAACAAGAGTAATGTGTAAATTTACTAGTACAAGCAACTTCTAAAGTGGGTGGAAAGTAATAGCATTTCAGATTTGATATCAATAGTCTTGTCATTTCTGTTGCCAGCTGCTGAAGGCAGGGCTCTTGTGATATTCAGCTCTTTCATGTGAAGGACTGCTTCTGGTTATTAGAATCCTGAAGTTGTGGGATGGTTTGGGTTAGAATGGACCTTAGAGATCATCTCATTCCAGGCCCTTGCCGTGGGCAGGGACACCTTTCCCTGGACCAGGTCGTTCCAGGCCCCATCCAGCCTGGCCTTGGACACTTCCAGGGAAGGAGCATCCACAGCTTCTCTGGGCACCCTGTGCCAGGGCCTCACCACACTCACAGGGAAGAATTTCTTCCTAAAATCTAATTTGAACTCTGTGACAGTTTAAAATCATTGCCCTTTGTCCTGTCACTATCTGCCTGTATAAAAAGTCTTTCTCCATCTCTTTTAAAAGCCCATTTAAGGTCCTGCAAGGCTGTAACTCTTCTGGACTCTTCTCTTCTCCAGGCTGAACTCCCCCAGCTCTCAGCCTGTCTGTGGAGCAGAGGTGCTCCAGTCCCTTGATCATCTTCATGGCCCCCTCTGGGCCCTTTTTAGCAGGTTCAAGCTGCAGTCTGGGCACTTCCCTGCGTGTCCTCTCTGTATGCAGCAGGGAGTGCAGACAGCCTGGAGCTCTGACTCCTCAGGAGCTGACCTGCATGCACCTAAGGAATTTAAAGTTATCTCCAAGGTGTTGTGCTGCATTTGTGGATTGCTGTGGCTCTTGGTTCAGGTGATTGCTCTGCAGGTGTCCTACAGACTGTACAGGATTGAGGGAGATTCATTCTTACCGTGCTGTTTCTTGAAATTCCAAAGTCCTTGTGTAAGTCATAGCACAGGTCCTGACTGATGTAAAAAATAATCAGAGGGATTACAAGGGAATCACTGTTTTTAGTCCAGTGTTTGAAGTCTTTCATTGTATTTCTACTTTAAAATTAGTTGCTTTTTCAGTGTATATAAGGAAACACGTGATGAACTAATTAAGGAAATCCATTTTCTTATGCTTTCTCCTCTAGAAGAGATTTTACTCGCTTAAAGTAGCTCCTAAAGTTGCACCCTCAGCAACTGCAGCAAAAGTGAAATTATCTCCAGAGTCTGAGGATCTTGAGGTCAGTACAAAAATACAAGGTTGGTTTTTTTCCCCTCACTTCTTAATTTATTTTTTAAAACTCAGTCAAAGTAGAGCTGTGATAGTACTTACACTGAACAAAAACAAAGTTTTCTTTTGTTTTTAATACAGATCACAAAACTACCAAATGGCTTAGTTATTGCATCTCTGGAAAACCTTTCTCCAACTTCAAGAATTGGTGTGTTTATTAAAGCAGGCAGCAGATATGAAACCACCAGTAACCTGGGAACTGCTCACCTGCTTCGTCTTGCATCTAATTTGGTAGGTGTTTGTTGCCTTTGTTGTTATGTTGACAGTAGGTGAAATGGTCAAAGATTTATTACTGCAAAAATAACTGGTATGATTAAATTTAATGTAAGAGATCTTACCAAGTGGAACACAATGTGCAGTGGTACTTGGTTATGTGGTTCCATGCAGGAGAAATGTTACTGCTTTCTGGAAGACGGGAAGTAATGTTTATGTATAATTCTGCTCTCCTCTGGTGTCTCAAACTAAATATACATAGTATATCTGTATTCAGTTATGCACAATAACTCATTTAAGGTGCAGTAAAAATTAGTTCAGGTGGCTGATACAAACTCAATTTTGTGCATGTGGGGAATATTTTTGAGTAGTTTTTCTTATTGCTGCCATCAACTCAAAACCTGTTTTATAAATAACTAGAATTGTAAGTTGCCTGTTTTTTATGTTTAATAGACTACTAAAGGAGCTTCCTCTTTCCGGATCACTCGTGGCATTGAAGCTGTTGGGGGCAGCCTGAGGTTTGTAACCACATGGAAAGATAATCTGTGTTGATGGGATGCAAATGAGCTCTGTGACTAAAGCAAACACAGGACAATAAGCACAACAATGTGTAGGTGGAGAAGCTCAGCGTGGAAGTGGTACTTGAACACTGAATGTTGTCAAGGAGCATCTTGTAGTTTTTGTTCAGTTAAGCTTCAAGGGTGCACTCATGATCTGTAGTTTAAAAGCACTTTTCAATAAACAAAATATAAATATTGTGCACATGGAAGAAATACAATTTGTCTAGAAAGCTTAATTTTCTTTGTGCCCTTTCAGACTTCGAGAATAAATTTCCTGAAGTCAGTAGATTTTTTTTCCCTCCATCTTTTGTGAATAGATACTACTCATACTGCAACCTTGGGAACAGTACAGACAGTAGCTGGCTTTTGTGATTTGGGGGTTTTAAGCCTAGAAACTTGTTACTACTTGAATACTGAAGATGTGAGTTTTAATTATGTCTGTTGTACTCTCTGCGTGTTTATCACTTCTTTAAACAGTCATCCCAAACGGATTTAAGCTGAAGTAGTTATTCCAGCTTGTATCTTGCTGATTAATTTGATCAACGGGGAATATGTGTGAGAATTCACTTCTGTGTTCTTTGCTGAAATGGATTTTGGTTTTTTTCTCATGTAGTGTGCATGCAACAAGAGAGAAAATGGCTTACTCTGTTGAATGTCTGCGAGACTATGTGTAGGTATCTGGATGGGCTATAAAGGGAATTAGTGCCTTTACAAACTGCTTGGTAGTGAAGACCTGTCATCTTACAGGGTGGGAGGAATATCTATTCTCATGCTTTTGTAATATATCAGTAAATTACTATATTAATACTCAACTTCTGTGTCACGTTACTGAGCATACAAATGCTATGGAATTGAAGCTGAATTATCCTACTTTGTACAGCAGTGCTAATAACTGCTCTGGTTGTTGTTAATGCACTGCTTACAGATTAGTTTGAATTGCTTTCAACTGCAGAAGAAGTACACGTTGCTTGTGTTTAATGCCTTTGTAATATTTGTTATCTAGTGATACGGTAATGGAGTATCTTCTGAACGTCACCACAGCACCAGAGTTCAGACCATGGGAAGTAGCTGATCTTCAGCCACAATTAAAAGTTGATAAAGTAATTGCATTTCAGAACCCCCAAGTTGGTAAGTGTGTTCTCTGACCACGGTATTGGCTCTGCAGGAGTTACTTCAAAATGAAAAAAAGTGGAAAAAATACTTTCCCTCTTGCTCTGTCACATGACCATTTAATTTTTCAGCTTGTTGATAGGCATGGTCTGTGTGTTGTTTGGAACTTTTTCTAAAACACAGGTTTTTCCAGCCTGTGATAACATTTAGCAAGTAACAATTCTCCTTGACAGTTTCCATTTTACATTTTTAGTTCTTTTCGAGTACGACCAAAGAATGTGCAAGTCATGACTGTTGTTAACAATGTATTTGCAGAAGGCTTGTGTTCTGAAAACCATATTTAGGTATTACTCATTGCTGTGAAAACAGTATCCTACAAAAGACTTCTTGAATTTCTATGGTTATTTTGATATAAAAACAGTATGTATTTTCATCACACTGAAAATGGGTTCCAGCTCTAGGATTGTAAATTTAGGTTTTTGTGTTTAAGGAAAAACAAAGAGGAAACACAACACAAAGCCTCAGTCAGATCAAGCCTATTCCAGTATATCTTGTGTTATTTACTCTCATCACCCAGGTAGCTCTACACAATAAACATAATTTTTACCACTCTAAAGCATGTTTACCTTTGTAACCCATTGAAGGTGGCAATGTAATGTTGGAAAAATCTCTGGTTTATACTGAAGTGCTACTATTTTTTTGAATTAGTCATAATCTTTTTTTTTTTTAACTTAGATCAACTGCAGTTTGGTTTTCATAGTAATGCAATATTTTCAGTTACAGTTATGTTCAGAAACAGAACTATGAAGAAAGGAATCTTGAGAAAAAAGCATGAACAAATACAAGGAGAATATCAAACAGGAATTCCTAGAATGCTATTGGAATGCAAAAAAACCTAATGAGAAGGGAATTGAGGACACTAGCATCCTTCATCTGAGTAGGGAGACAGATGAGACACCACACAAAGAGTATTCTAGAGGGCTTGTTCTTTCTCAAGATCAAGGGATGCCTACAGTGAAGATGATTATGAAATTAATTAAAAGGATATTGGGGTTCGGATTTGTTTTCTGCTGCTCCCCTTCTTCCAAACACTGATTGCATTTATAGCTTGCTGTTGAAGACAAAAAGTGTTGAGCAAATAAAAGTTACTAGTTTGTTTAGGCTTTTTAATAACTTACAGAAGAATAGAAGGCTTCAGGCCAGCTTGCTCCAGCCCAAGGGTTTGGATGGAACTTCCATATGAATTGGATTATTCCAGACCTGCTTTTGCAGATCTCATGGTCCTTGAAGTGGACCACAGCTCTCCTTCATTTAGTTCCATTCATAATCTTCATTACATGTGTCTCTTATGTTAATCATCTGAAACTTTTTTTCTCTCAGGAGTGCTGGAAAACTTGCATGCTGCAGCTTATAAACATGCTCTGGCAAACCCCTTGTATTGTCCAGACTACAGAGTTGGAAAAATTACTCCTGAGCAGGTAGAGTTATTTTTATTGGTTATATATCTGTTTCAGTTTTTTGTCAGGAATGGATGGTGGCATTTGTGAGAGAAAATTAATTTAGTATATATACAGTCAGTATTTACTACCTTATTGATCTGGTGTTAAAATAATTTATTTCCATGAAGCCTTTAGTACTGGGTACAGAAGTTGTGTTCACATTTAGAGAGATGGTTAATGTCTCTGGCTTTCTGTTGACAGTAAGGCTATCAGTGAAATGCAGGTGTTCTTGTATTAAAGGGTTTTGTAGCTGTCACTGGGGAATGCAATAAAATGACATTCTAAAGACAGTCCCTTTCAGAAGCTTTGGAATTTGCTTTAAGAAGTAGAAGGGGCTATGTCAGAAACACACACGATTTTTGTTCTTTAAACAAAATACCCTAAAATATGAATTTACTGTTGCAGCTTCACCATTTTGTACAGAACAATTTCACCAGTTCAAGAATGGCTCTCGTAGGAATAGGTATGTATGTTCCTGAATGAACACTGCAGGTCATGTGGGAAAACTGCTGGAGAAATTCGACTTCTCTGTAGAAGTAAAATGTTACCATAGGCTTCAAACACTTCTATTTAACTGCTGTAGCTTTTCAATGTCATTGCATTACTTGGAGTAACTGTTNGACTGGTTTTCTGTTTATAAGTGTAGCAGTATTCAAAGTTACAACTGAAAACTTAAGTGCTGGGCAGTGGAAGTGACAGTTCAGATGCATATCCCACTGAAATAAGCAGAAGTTTCCACCATTGAAAGTTCTGGGATAAAACTGAACCCAGCTCTTCAACAAAGCTTTACCTGCGACATCACTTTTTCTATAAAGCGAAAAACAAGCTGACACATGGTTTCCCTTGGCAGTGTTGGTAAGATTCCTGTAAGAGTAGATTAAGGGCTGTCAGAAGTGGAGGTAGGATTTCTATTGAGGGAAGATGTGTTAAATGTGGGAAGTCAAAGCAGAGTGTAGCTCTTTCAGAGCAGTGTCTTGTACCATTACCAACAGCTGTTGTTTAGTTGGAGTGTCAGATGTCTCTGTAAAAACGTGAAGGGGGGAAAAAAATTTTCCAACATTTAATATATGACTGGAATAACTTCAGTTTCTATAAGCCACCGTAAATATTATTATGAACAGGAGGTACACTATTTTTCTGGGTATTTGTTGTGTGGAGAGTTTTATCATCCCATCTGTATGGTTTAGGGTCAGGTTCAAATAAGGTATAGTAAGGTACTGGGTTTTTTGTTAGCAAGAAAAAGTTTGAATGTCAAGGACTTTTTAAAATGACCTGCAGCCTCATGCTGCCTTCCTGAGTGGACGTGCAATAACTTCAGGCCCTGGCTTCTCTCTCATTAAAGGGGAAATGTTTCTTTTCCATGCCTTTGCATGTATAGTAGTTTCTGATTCAACACTGTATTACCTTTTATTCTGTTGTATTTCCAGGAGAAATCAGGAAGCAGACCGGTGATAGCCTTGTCCATGCTGCTGTTGTGACAGAAGGAGCTGTTGCTGGGAGCCCAGAAGCAAATGCCTTCAGTGTCCTTCAGTATGTTTTGGGTGCTGGGCCCCTTGTCAAGAGGGGCAGCAGTGTTACCAGCAAACTGACCCAGGGTGTTGCTAAAGCAACCAGCCAGCCATTCGATGTAAGCTCAAAGGATTGCTGTATTCTGATTTTTAAGTAAAACATGTATTGTATTTGGGAGGTTACTACGTTCAGCTAGAATCTTAATTAGTTCCTTCTTGCTCGCATTACACTGTATCAGTGAAGGGCTTCCAGTCTGATCTTTCCTCAGCACAGATGGAGTTTAGCTTCTTGAATTACAGTATTTTAGATCCTAATAGTAATTGTTTTCCTATGCTTGATGCTGAATTACTCTGATACTTGAAACAGTTGATGATAATGTTTGTTTTGCAGGTTTCTGCATTTAATGTTAATTACTCTGATTCTGGGCTCTTTGGGATTTATACCATATCCCAAGCTGCAAATGCTGGGGAGGTGAGTTGCTGATTAGAATTTAAGTATTAACAACATAACCTTCAAAGTAGTGTTTTGATTTGAGATAGTGACTGATTCATCTTAAAAAAAAAAAAAAGGGAAATTAATCTGATTTCCTGTATAGGAGTGCTGCATGTTCAGTTATGACTTAGCTCTGTAAGCTGGGAATGAGACTCGCTTTGTGGGAAGGACAGATACATAATATGAACTGGAGCTAGTAAAATGCCTTGAATTGCTGACTGTAATTGCTGATTTACATTTGCAAGCCTAAGTATATGATGAAGAACATGCTGTCTCTTGAAGCTGGCAGAACTGAACACTTTCATGAAAAATGGTGAGACCATATAAAGTAATGCTGTGGTGCAGTTAAAATCCACACTGGTTTTTGTGCATTTTTGGGCATTCATTACACTGGTTTTAATTTTTTTACAAAACTTCTCAGAATCGTGTTCAGGCAGATAATCCTCACATTGTCAGCTGCTCTTCTCTTGAAGTTTCCAAGATGTCAGACAGTAGAAATAACATGTTGGAATTTAATGTGGGAAGAAATCTGAAATTATTTAATTTTCCTCAGGTCATTAAAGCTGCTTTGAACCAGGTGAAGGCAGTTGCTCAGGGTGGTGTCACTGATGCCGATGTCACAACGGCAAAGTAAGTGTGTAAAGAACTCTCGTGCTGGAAAGAGAAATTTCTTAACATGCAGCTACCTGTCCAACTCTCAGACTATTCTGTACAGCACAGGTTGTCCTGTCATTATTTCCATGGGGGGCTGCTCACAGTCCTGCATTAAAATGGAGCCCCGTCAGTATTCTTTTTCAAAGCTGTGCTGATTCTCCAGTAGTGTTATTTCCTAATAAAGCCTTGTTAGAGAAGTGTTAATATTTTCTGAAGACTGTTTCAATGTAAGAAATTAGCAAGTGTCAGCAGATGCTGTTGTTTTAATCATGCTCTGTAGTATTAAGATGTATTTGAATTAGAATCCTAAATTGCATTATTTAAGTAATTCCCTTTACAGTTACACTGAGCAATTCCCCAAACAGTTATATTAAGCAATCCGTGCCATCTTCAAAGAAAAAGAGTAATGAGGGTCTGCAAGTGTAAAGCACTGGATTAGTGATGTTACACCAACTGTTTGAAATACATGCCCCCAGGAATATTTGGGGGAGGGGGTCTCCAAGCAGTGTTAAACTGCACTGAGCTTTTAAAACTGCAGTTGTGCAGTACAACAATATAGTACAGACTCAAGCAGCAAAATTAAAATATTGTCTCTTGCATGTATAAAATACTTTAAAAGACTCCAGGTAAAGCATAATTATACAAAATACGATAGCCTAGGCATAACTGGTTCTGCCTTAGTTACTAGTAGCTAAATGGTGGATTCTGGACTTTTATGTTGGGCATTACTTGTTTTGTGTGATGTGGGTTTTGTGGGTTTTTGGTTTGTTCTTTTTTTTTTTTAACAAAGCTGCGTAGTACTGGGGAGTTACACACAGTGCTGCTGTGGNTTTTTCTTTTTTTTGGCATTTCCCTTCTGGAGTGGCTTCATATATTTCCTATGTTCCTCTTTTTCCTTTATTGAAAAAGAAAAACCCCAAACCCAGTCAGTTTTATTTTCAGAGTCTGGCAATTCAGTCAGAAATACCAAGCTACTTAATAATGTGCTATCGGAATAAATAGTTTTCTATCTTTTTGTCTTCAGAGCAGAAGGACTGGCTTATAAAAATAAGGTTTTCATATGTAACAGTGATTCTGCAAGAAACAAACATAAACTCACTGTCTTTTAACAAAACATGGAACTATTACAGGAGGAGCCTGAACATTTACATTCACTGCTTCTTTGTCACTTAGGACAAAACTGCTCTGCGTGCATCTGCTTTTGATGAGAAAATTAGGTTTAAACTGAATAGTTTGTCTGACTGCATTAGTTACTTCAGGCAGAAACAAATCCTGAGCTCGAGATCTTCTGACTGTGTGGGGAGGCAGCAGGTGTTCAAGTAGCTGTCATTTTTATGGTTGGTCTGTTTGTGGTGCCTCTTTCCTAACTGCGGAATCCTTCCCTGTTAGGAAAGGGAAACATTTCAAAACAGAGTCTTGAAAAGTTTAGAAGCACCAAAACCTCCTTGTATTTATGGCGTGGTGGGGAAGGTAATAGCAGGACTTAGAAGCTTACTCATTCTTGATGCTTTGTTTGGTGGCAGAAATCAGCTGAAAGCCAACTATTTGATGTCAGTGGAGACCTCCAAAGGGTTACTGAATGAAATTGGCTCCGAGTCGCTGGTTTCTGGCACACACACATCCCCATCTGCTGCTGCTCAGAAAATCGACTCTGTAGCCACTGCTGATGTTGTGAATGTAAGTATGTGTCAGCATCTGCAGGTGTTCCTTAATCACTGTGTCGGGTTTTTTATGGAAACCTGATGCTCATTTCTGTATGTTTATAAACACACACATACTATCTTTAAAAATAGAAAAGGCAGCTCATTTACAAATCCCAGCTGGGTATCTTTTGATGTCTTCACTTCCTTTATTAACAGAAGGCTCTTCAATCCAATACACTGTAAAACTAGTGTAGCTGGGAATTATGTAAAATTTTCATCTTCTTCACTTAAATTTGCCAAAACTGCCAACTAATACTCATGGAAAACTTCATATTAGTTCTAGTGCAGGTGATTCTGTATCAAGATTTTTAGGATTCCTGAGTCTGGAATAATGGGTCTGTTTAATAAAACAATTAGGCTTTCAACAATAACTTGATGTAACTTCATTGCTACTGCGTGTTATGTTGTTGCTTATACATGAAGCAAATTTCTAAAAATCCATCATAAAGACAAATTCCAAGATAACAAAATTTGTTTTATCACAGTCATTGCTTATTGGTATTGCAGCAGCAACTAGCAATAGCTGGAGTAGTAATGGGAGATCCACAGTATTTTATGGTGTAATAATTATTCTAGGAATAACCATTTTTAGAGTTTATGCCTTTTATATCCAACTGTCAATCTGCCATTTCTGTTTAGATTATAAAGTTATGAGCAGCTGCATTAGAAGCAATTAGGTTTATACCAGCAAAAGGAGGATTGTTTACATGATGGTGTATTATAGTAGTGCCAGGATTTGTTCTTTGTTGCAGTAACTTGAAGCTGAGGCTATGAGTAGCATCAACTCTGTTGTAGTGAATATTTCCTCATACCCACTTTCCTGATTTATTTTCAGGCTGCAAAGAAGTTCATCAGTGGGAAGAAATCAATGGCAGCCGCTGGGGATTTGGGAAATACTCCTTTTCTTGATGAGTTGTAAAAACAAACCTGGGATGCAGATTCAAGATGGACCTGAGCTCTAAGTCACCTATGTTCCAAATGAATTACTACTAACTTGTTATTTATGAATTCAGTTCCTTCAGAAAATTAATGTGGAGTAAGTGTGGGCTTGCACTCATCAAATAAAGTGCTGAGTTCATACATCTTGTGTAGAAGCTTTTTTTGCTGAGGATGGTATGTAAAAGGCTGCTAGGTCTGGCTCTGCACACTGGAGGTGTACAGATGTGTGTGATACAGAGGGGCAGGAGCAAGAGGAAGGGCTCTCATTTCCCACAGCCCAGCATGAAGGAGGTCCAACACCACTGGTTCAAAAGTAGGACTGCAGAATGCATCAGCATCATTACAGAGTACAGCATCCCAGTGTGCCTACTCAAGTGTCTGCCTGGGACCAGATACTTGCCAAATTCTGGATATTGCTAACATGGGTGAACTCAGAACACCCTAACTGTGAAGATTTATACTGAAAAGCATCCAAGTCTGTATAATCATCACTACTGGACCCAATGTCATCTTCATCTTCAGTGTTTTCACTCATACTGGAAATACACAGCATTATGTTACTTTAACGTGCAATAGTTCCCATAGCCATTTAGTTAGCTAATTTTGGAATCTTCACTTTTTTCAAACACTTGTTCTAAAGACAAGTTCTTTAGTTCTGAAGTATCAAACTAATTCTACTGTCCATAGTCCTTTGTATGCCATTTCCTTTGCAGCTTTTCTTTTCCTGCTCCTTCAGCGTAGC
>WEIT01020485.1:272161-303357 GCA_013389985.1 Dryoscopus gambensis | reverse complement strand
GGGAGCTGGTGGGACCCCAGCCCCGGGCAGAGCCCCCGGCGGTGCCTCCCGGCCGCCTCGGCGGAGCCCGGTCTCCCGAGGGGTCCTGCCAAGCCCCCGAGCCCGCTCTGCCTCGGGGAAGCCGAGGGCCGGGGCAGCATCCCTGCCTGAGCCGCCCAGGTGCCGTCACCTTGGACAGGGAATTGAGATCTGTCTCTGCTTAGTTTGCGGCACATTTGGAGTGTTTCGTACTCCACTGACGTTTCCTTTGTTGCAGGGAAGTTCTTGCTTTCCTTCATCTTTCCCCGCCCCCCCGCAGAATGTTTCCTGCATGCTGATTTTTATCAGCTTTTAAGCCGAGATCCCATGTGTTTTTTATTTTAGAGTGTGACATTGTTATCTTTAAAAGAACAAGGATTTGTGCGTCTGTCTTTTTACTAATGATGTAATTGTTTCTACGAACAATTTATTTCAGTCTGTTGATAAAGACCTGCATGTTGTGATCAGTGGAGCAGGGAGAGAGAACAGGAGGAGGACAGCTCTTTGATCTCGTGTCCCAGAGGAACCCAGAGCTCCCTGGCAGGAAAGGAAGCCATCCTTACTGCAAACAGATTAAATGAACGTAACACTTTGACCGGTCACAGGAGCCGAGGGAACAGCAGGAAGCTGTGTCAGGGCAGGTTTAGGTTGGGTATCAGAAGGTGCTTGGGTGCTGAACAGGCTCCCCAGGGCAGTGCTCACAGCATCAAGCCTGTGTGTGTTCAGGAAGTGTTTGGACAATGCCCTCAGGCACATGGTGTGATTTTTGAGGCTGTCCTGTGCAGCACTAGGACTTGGACTTGATGATCCCTCTAGGTCCCTTTCAGCTCAGGAGATTCTGTGATTCTGTGCCTTTTCCTAAACTTACAATTTCCAAGCAAACCACAGGTTAGTATAGAGAGAACTGGTCTGGCTGTAAAGACTTCTGTCATAAATACTTGCAGAGGGTTGAAAAATTTTTCTTCATCTGGCTCGCATCTTCCACGCCTAATATTCACTGCGTGTGAACGGATTGCACTCGTTCAAATTGTGTCATATTTCCTTTATTCTAATGAAGCAGAGTATTAAAAACACTGGCTATTAGGGGTTGGTGACTGTGCTCTGACCAGACTGTACTTCTGGCTTATTTGATTTGCTTTTAATTACCAGACTTTCCTGTGTGGTTCAGAGGAGAGGAACGAGTCCCTTCCCAAAGTGCAGCCTTCAGGAACTCCCTGGGTGACTTCACCGTTCCTCCTGTAGCTAATTGTGATGATCTTCCTGCCTATGGCTAGATGAAATAGTTGGTTCTTTCCTCTTACAATTCCACCTAACAGCAGTGCTGCAGTAATGAGCCCTTCTTCAGGGGCTTAAAGTCAAATAGAATAGTATTAATTTCAAATATTTAAATATGTCTTTCTGAAGTCCTGCCTCACGTTAGCAGATCCTGTGCAATGTGTAGGATGTTGGATTCTCTCTGTGTGTATAGAAATGAGATAAGAAAAACTATTCTGAAAGAAGTGCTCATGGAAGAAAGGATCCTTTGGGAGCTAAGCACAGTCCATTCGGTTCTTTCCTAAAGAAACATGTTTTGTATCTCTTTGTAATACAAAAATTGTCTCCTAAAATATTTTAAGCAGCGATCATTATTTCTTAGTTACTTAGTGCATGATTACTTAAGAATCATCTGCCATTTCTGAGGTGCAACTAACAGTTTTAATTAGGTTGGCAAACACGAAATCTCTATGGATTTTTCTGAAGGACTACACCAGTCAAAGAATGTTTTGACAGACCTAAGCCTTTTTTTTCCTTTGCTCTATTTTGAAGCCAAACAAATTTTTATCTTGATAAAACCAAAAAGGAGAGCTAGCTGCCACCTTAATGACTCTTTTGCAGGTTTTTATTGATATACAATTCAATGCATTATTATAAGACTTGTGCTTAAAAGCAATACAAATGCATATTTCTGGTGCTCAGCCCTCCTGACTGAGCCATTTGCCCAAACTGTAAAGAAAGGAAGTGTGGAGATGCCCACTGAAGCAAGGACTTCCTGTAGTACTGAATGATGAGGTGAATGCTTTTATGAGTGCCATTCATTACCCAGAGACTGCTGGGGAGAGCTATGGCACAGGAGGGCCCAGCCCTGGTGTAAAACCTGTCCCAGCTGCTGGTGACATTCAGGGACTCTCAGCAGCCTTCTGTGCTTGGAGCACATCCAAGGCATCCAGCTTCCATATGTGCCACTAAGAAGCAGGGGTTTTTTTGGAGCATCCTGCACTCAGCTGGTGAAAGGAACTATTCGGTGAGAGAAAATATTTCTTCACTCTCTCTCTGCGCTCTTAGGTTCATCTCCTGTGGGAATTATTCTAAATTTTGCTTCCACAAATCAGCCTAGTGGCGAGGAGGAAGGGGAGCAGTAGTGTTTCTCTGCTTGGCTGCTGTCCTGGGGGTTCTGAAAGGCAGCGTGGAGCAGCCTGGTCTCCTCAGTACTGCAGCTGTTTTGGCATGGCAGAGAGCAGAGGTCTTGGCAAACCTGGGGAGGCAGCACTGCATTGGCTCCTTCAGAGCTGTTTACAGCCATCAAGCTTGGGAACCTGGGCTTACGTTTCAGGGAGAAAAACCAATCTGTTCTGATTTGGATGCTAGACAATATGTACCTCTTACTCCAGAGATAGTGATGAGTTTCAGCTAAATTGGATAGCAGAATAAATCACTGGCTTTAATGCTTCTCTGGAAAATCTAGATAGTTTTCAATATTTTTGTAAATCAATATAAAAGGGCTGATTAATCTCCTAAATCTTACTCTTAAAGATAAGTTTTATAGTCGCTTGAAAAATGTGGGGTATAAAAATTTCTCCCTAGTAATTATCAGCAAAGGATTGCAACGGAGATTATTGAAGGTCTCAGATGCTTATCTGTCTTTGGGCCAGAGGAGCCACACCTTTGTGGGCATGGGTCCAAGTCTCTGTTGGGCACCTTTTCTTTATGTAGTTTTGTAAGAATTGTTCATTAACTTGGTTTCGGATATTTCATACGTCTTTAAGATGGTAAAGGAAAGATGAAAATTAAATGGATTTTTCTTAGAGTGAGTTCTCAGTGAGGTTTTGTTATTCAAGCTGTGCAAGTACAGAACACTGATAACTCCAATCTGGAAACCAGTGGATGCTCAGTATTCTTGCACTGACTCCCTTTTCTTATCAAACTGACACTCTGTGTTAGAAATAAGGACAGAGTTGGCTTTAATTTAAGCCAATGCCTCAAGTGCCACTGATTTCAGTAGGAAGGAATTTTACTTCTATATCTCTACACTTCTGCAAAGAACTTTATAAGCTGATAGTTTTGTCTCCATATGTTCCTTTCTTTGTGTGGGAGGGTCTTTAATGATTTTGATATTTTGTCTTCAGTAGGAGAAGAAGGGGGATAGAAGCAGCTCTCAACCCTTTTGTAGGAAAGAGGGTATGAATAGTATGCACAGTTGAAATTAGAGGTGTTAAAAGCTGGACATGTGAGGGAGCTGACAATTTGGAATGCTTTGATAGGGTTTAGGATAGGTCAAGTAAGTCAAGAGAATAATTTAATCATGTACAATCTCCCTTCAGAAAGCTATCAGTTTGTTTATGTGGCTTAGTCATCCCTTGCTATGTAGCATGATTGTTCATTTGATTCCAATTTACAGAACAACGTGTACCCTTTTTATAGCAGTCATTAAGTTAACATGGGTGGCAGGATTTATGGGAGTTTAACTGATGGGTAACTCCTAAAGCAAGGATATATCACCTCCTCCTGTGCTGCTCCATAGGTCACCAGGGAACACACAGTAAAATGTTGCAGCCAGGCCGCTCAGCACAGGCCCAACAGAGCTGACCTGGGCCACGTTTGTGTTCAGCAGAGCTGCCAGTTTCATCTTGCTTCTGTGACAAAAGTATCAAGGTCACTTGGGTTAGGAATTATGCTTTTCATTTAAGCTGCCTTCTGTATCTTGCTGCACAGTTACAGTGTGAGAGTGAATTGTGAAGCTGGAATATGACACTTATTTTAAATGGCCTGTTTACCAGTGCTGCCTTTCTGTGTATCTTCTGAAGCGTTACATGTAGTTCTTGGGGTTTGCATACTCGGTTGAATTTCTGTCAGGTGCAGTGGTCTTACAGAAGAGCAGGCTTTGTGCAGCAGGTCATTCCTCCTGAGGCAGTTAACTCCCTGCTCCTGTGGAATAAGTTGTCTAGTACTTAGTGGAAAATTACTGATGTTCGGTGTTATTCCTCTGCATGTCATGGCTCTTCCTGAGGAACTTTGCTTCACAGTCCCAACAGGAACTGCAGCTTTGTTGGGATCAGCTTAATGAACTATCACAGGTGGTGTCACCAAGCAGTGATTCCTGGCCCCTGCTGAGCTTGAGACCACTGAAATATTTTTCTCCAATTGGAGCACTGACTATACGTGGAATAAACCCAAGCCCACATGAAGGTGCTCGAATGAAACAGTACTTCTAAATAGAATATATAAAGTAAATAAAGTATGCACAACTTAAAGAGGGTGTAAACTTGAGTTCCAACTGGAATTACTGTTCTAAATGAACTTGTCTGCTCACAAAGTAGTGGTATGTAAAAATCAGTATGGCATATTAGCAGTGACTTCTGCCCTTTAGGGCCTGTGCTGAGGAACTGCTCATGTCCAATGCTCCCCTGTGGACAAGGCATGGTATATAGCAGCCATTGTGCTGTCCTCTGAAGGAGATGGTGCTTGGTTTCTGTGATGTGTGGGTAGTTGGCTTTTCAAAAACCGTCTGTCAAAGGGTTCTGGGGATCATTTGTTAAGCACCCTGCAATATACTCCAAACAGGGTATGCATCTCCCAGCTCTTCTCAGTAGCGAGCGATGGGACATGATAGGGAGCAATTCTACAAAATTACCTTTTCCTAATGTTTTTTGTGCTATCATGTAGTGACTGTGACAGGAGAAGTTATTTGCCCTTTCATGAACCTGTTTGGATTGCATGCTGAGAATACAAAAAAAAAGGAGGATGATACAGAGAATGAAGATTTATGTACCATCAGGTCCTAGAGGTGAGTGCTGAAAAGCAATCTCCAAAGCCATCTGAACATCAGAGTGTTAAAATTAGATTCTGGGACGTAATTTTCAGGAAAACACATTTATTTGATGGATGCTCCCAGGGGTGTGAGGAAGGAGGGAAAGGTGGTGGTGGGTTGTGATGTGCTGCTGATGCCCACACTGAGGGATTAGGACCTGCTGGTCCTAAGATGCAGGCCCTGCCAGCAGCACTTGCATTTCAGAGATGTTGCCTCAAGAACAACAGTACAAAACCCAAACAAGATTCTGAACCCCATATAACCTGAATAATCTAACAAGAGTGGCCTGTTAATAGGTCTGCCTGGATTGGGAGGGTCAGTGCCATCTTTAAAATGAACATTTCCATTGCACTTTGTGTCTGTAGATGTCTTTCAAGTGGATGTAAAAATGTGACAAAGCAGAGTGTTTGAATTGTGCTTGGGTTCTGTAATCGACCAGGCCTTAAGGCACAAGAAAAATCAATAGAAAAGCATTGTTGTAATGAATTAATTTTGTGCTTACTCAACCACTCAACATTTAAACATATGGAACTATTTTATGTGTAGGAAGAATCTCATGAAAGAGAACTGTGTCAGCCTGGTTATTTGAGCCTGCCAGAGAAGACATGAGAGAGCCAATTGTTTTTGTCCATAGAAGAACTGATGTTTTACATCTGCTTTTAACAAATAGAAACTAATGCTGCTCCTGTTAGGTGCATGTTTTGTTTTCTCTTTAGCGTGTGAAGGTACAACATTGTTTGTTTACTTCCACCAAATCCTGTTGAATTCCTCACTCTGTAATTAGTGTTAACGAGTTAGGTGAGAATGCCTGATTACAGAGTACAGGTCTGGGAGCCAGTAACTTTCAAATCTAGCGTCTGGCATGGCTGACTTTGGATGTTGGCAAGTTATTGAGGTAGTACCCCAATTTCTCCTCTGTGAAACAGAGGTGGTGTCTTTATCACAGTAACTTCTGTTAGCATTAGCAGCAAAGCTTTAATTTTGTTTCATTTTTTTTTTAAACTTTTGTTTCCTGTCACAGTTTTACTTTATTAGACTGAGGGGGGAAATCACAGAATAACAGACATCTCAGTTGTCTTTTCAAATAGTAGCTGCTTTGGATAAGGTACTTGAGTTTTGGATATTTGCAATAACCTTTTTTGTCTCTATTTACTTACCAGCAGTGTGCACAGTTCCTACAAAATTAAATTCTATTCTGTATGTGCAGATACAGATTTGTTTTCTGTCCACCCTGTGCTTTACCCAAAAGTATGTAACTGTACAACTGCTGTGTACACAGATGGTTTGTCTGTGGGAAAGGGGCCTTGTTCAGACTTCAGCTTTGTGGCTTCAGGAAGTTACCTGAGTTTGATTTGCTTTTTTAAATCAACTGAGACCTGATTTGAGGTGTGTGTAATACATTTGTTGCCACAGACTTACACTGAAATGAACACAAGAGTAACTTAAATGTATTGAGTCTTAAAAGTAAGGATTCAATAGTGTGTACTGGAAAACAAAGATTTAAAATTGTGTGAAATAATAAAAAAAAAAGAAATCCTGTTAATGGCTGCAGCTTATTAAAAACATTTGTATCATTTAGTTGCCAGCCAGCACTTCCATGTGAGCAGCATTATGTAAACTCCATTTGTACTTTTGCCAAAGCAAAGAAGATCAGTAGGTCAAACTTTCAAGCTTGACCTACTTTTTTTTCATAGGTTCCTTACAACAGGTCAACTTTTTCCCATTTCTTTTCATGCAGTGCAGTGCAGTGTGTAGGATTTTCATCTAAGGCAGGAGTTCTTCACCTCGTTCTTGAATCCTTTTCCAGCAGTGGTTGAGGCCTGTGTATTTCAGAAGAATGTTACTGGAGTGACTCATGGATGAGGAAGTATATTGAACTTCACAGGGAATAAATGCTGCTGTCTATTTTAGAAACAGATATAAAATGAGGTTTGCAGTATGGTGGAACAAACACAATATGGAGGCTGTTTTATTCTTCTACAAAGAAATTTGGGAAAAATATAAAATGATTTAAATTTTTTAGTTTATACAATTTTAAATTTAAAAATAATTTTATTACCTATTTGTAAGAGGTTATTATTGTGATTCAGAGTGCCTACAAATTTAGCATTTGACAGAGCTTTTTATTAGTAAGGGCTATATGCAGGAGAAAAGTTCTTTGATAATTTTGCAGCAATCCCCTTATGTATGCTCCAGCTGCTTTGCTCAATTTCACTTTTCTTCCCCAAGCCTCTGACTGAAGGAGATATACACAGATCTGAAAAACTGGAGATATGGCCAAGAAGAGGATCTGTGCAGGGTATGTGTCTATTTTAAGGAGAAGGGAAACAAGCTAGGCTGGCAAAGCAGTTATATTGGCCTGATCCTGTAGGGGTCTGTATGGAATCAATGGTCATAGGTTATATCCCTTCTCACTGTGAAGCTTTTGGGTTCTTCCTATAAGATCATATTTTATTTCCTGTCTGATGTACTGTCTTGTATGTATTCTTTCAATTTTGTAGATAGAGTTGATGACAAGAGTTTGGTCTCTTGGGTACCCTAGGAAAAATCTGATTGTGATGGTTTTTCTGTGGGATGGGCTAATCTAGTAGGAAATACTTGCTGCTAAGAGTTTGAGGTTCAAAATGCATCGAGTGTGTAGAGCCTGGTTCCTGTCTTTGAGCTGAACATACTCAGTCTGTCACATCTGGGTCCTTGGGGTGAACTGAAATGCTCCCTTGTGAGGGAGGCACCGAGAGCCTCCTGGCGATGCACTGCAGCATTCAAACCAGCACAACACCATGGGCAACACCTGGCTGCTGCCCAAGAGCCTCACAGTAGCTGCAGTTCTGTGCCATAAATTACAAAGCACTTTGGGATCATTAAGGATGACAGTCTCTCCAGGTGTAGGGATTAATACCGCACTTGGATGTTAAATACTTGTCCAGCTGAAGACAGTTCACATTAGGCCTTGAACTTACTTGATGGTGAGCAATTCTTTGTGCCGTTGTTTGCAAACTGCATTAGGAGGGCTGGGCTGTCTCTGAGCTTGGTACATCCAAGAATTTAATAATCAAATGACAGTGTTCATGGACAGTAAAGCCACGTGGTTTATTTCTGTCGTGCTCATTTTGTATTCTTACTCCTGGGCTTTCCATTCTTTTGCCCAGGTCGTTCTTGCGTGGTTTCTGCTTCTCTTGCTGTGACTACTCCCTGCTGTTGGCAGCAGTGGAATTTGGTTGTATTTTAAGGAATAGGTTTGGGATCAGAACAGGACACCTGATCATTCAGTGTACCTCACAACTGCTTTGCTGTGAATACTTCAGAAGGGCTGCTTTGAACCTAGATTCTTTCTACTTTTCTCAAATCGATGGCATATGTACTAATGTTCTTAGGATGTCTTGGTGAAACTGCTTGCTTTCTGCAGTAAAGTCTTTGTATACATCTGAAATGAGAGGGATCCTGACTTTGTTGATAGGCAGGGCAAATATACAAGTAAGGAGGAATGGTTTCACCTGTAACTTCATCAGTGGGAGCTTAATGTATCAAACATTTACAACCTTTAATTGTAATGTCTTAATACCAAAGTAAAGTGAAGAAAACTCCTAAAGGGTTGTCAAGGGCTTCAAGTTTCGTGAAGGATGACTTTTGTATAGTGGGTGACTTGTTTGACTTGAAAATTTGCTTTGATGTTCAGTCTTCTCTATACAAAATAGAAATACTCTAAATTAAGCATTAAGAGATATCTTTTCTCAATTATAGACAGTAATCCAACAGTATTCCCACGGTCAGTGGAAGTGTCAGCTCCAGAACTGCAACAGAGCAAGATTCTGATTTCCTTTCTTGTAGAAGAAAAAATGCACTGCTGCTTCCTCTGTGCCTGTTGATGTGAGGAGCATTGTAGGCGTTTCATGCTGTGGGGGAAGAGAAGTCACAAAGGTGAAGAAAGAACTTTTTTCTTTTCCTTAGGTTGAGTTGCAGTCTGAAACGAATTGTGCACCTAAATTCTTGCGTTAATGATGTGCTCTCCATTGTAGAAACTCGTGGGAAGAAGCATGTTCCACTTTGTTTTTTAAACCCACGCTTAATTCAATTTAAAAACTATGCAACAAGATTGTACAGGAAACCTGAAAAGATTGAAAGGCCAAGAATTTCTAATGTGGTCCCATAAATTCTTTCAGTGGAATATTACTGGGTTGCTCAACAATTTCAAGAAGCACTCTAGAGCTTAATACATGAAAAATGGTGAAAGAAAGAGAGTAAAGGCCAGAAAGTAGCAGTTGCTGTTTTACAAACAGAAGTCTGTTGACTTATGCCCAATGTAATCTGGAGTAAATGTTCTCTGTAAGTAGATGTTCAGTAAGATGAAGTTGGTGATAAGGACAGAACATCTCTTGGTTGTTTATATAAAATCTAAAATTAGAGTGAATCTCTTTCAGAATGTCAGTATAACAACTGTGTAAACATTTGTTAACAGATATGTTCTTTGGAGCACTGTATAACATCTGGTTGCTTTTTAAGAACAGTCCTACTTGCTCAGAAAGGACTGAGCCTTGCTGTTTCAATAAAGTCGTATTTTATTTCAGTAAAGTGCAAATTTAACTGTTCAGGAATGGTCTGTCTTCTCTTATACTAGTAAAAAAAAATAAACTCTCCAGACTCTAACAGTCTATTTTTGTAGATGCCAATTTGTGATAAGGGAGAAAGTGTTATCACCACACAGACAGCACCTGTTAATTGCCTAAATAATTCAGGCTTAAATTGTGCAGGCTTCTAAAACAAGGACTTGCCCTAGCAAAAGCAATAAGAAAATATATACTTTAGGATAAATCCTGAATATGCTTCCTGCATTCCTATTCTTCTTTGGTTTTAATGTTTTTGTTGTGATGGGAACAGCAAGTAAATGCCTGAATTTGAGAATTATTACTGCAGAAGGAGGTTGGGGTTTGGTTTGGTTCAGTTTATTTTCCGGTTTGCCTTTTATATTGGTGGGGGCTTAAAATGTTAATTAGCCAGGAAACTGTGTGCCAGCAGTCGTGAATGTAGTTAAGCTGTATCTCAGTCTGTCTTTCAGCACATCAAGTGTTACTTGTAGATAATAAAATCTTGGCCCTGTACCTGATCCCTGTTTGAAGTGCAGTTTAACCTGAATTCCCAGTTGTTGCAAGCGTGTCATACACAGATTTGGCAACAGCTAAAAAGCGCCTTTAGGAATAAAAACTAAGGCTAAGTTTCATTTTGCTTGAAATATTATTCTAGTTGCAGTGGAATACATCTTTGGGCAAATAGCTGCACAAAAGTGCCAGATGAAAGAAGCAAGTCTAGTAGACAGAGATAGGCTCTTTTATATCCCCAGCTAATACAGTGGTGGTAACCTGTGTGTCCAGGGAAGGGCTTGCAAGACCAGAAATATGCTTAATCTTTCCAATTTTTCTAGCAGTTCCAATGAAGGATTGCTTCTACCTGCAAACCTCCCTTCTCGTGCCCTCGTTGCTATAAATGCAATCGTGCCATCAGTTATGTGATGTAGAGAAACTGCCACAATTGTTAGTACATTTGGTGTGGGCTCTGAATGTTTCGTTCTTTATTTAGCCTGGTCTGCTTGTTGTACTTCCAGGCAATCTGGGCCTAAAATATTCTGTCAGTAGTGGACCAAGAGCAAGTTATGCTCAGGTGTAGGCAAACATTCAAGCACATAAGGTGTATTTAGGCTGAGTGCTTGCAGAACAGACACCTAGACTCTGCAAATGTGTTTCTAACCGTACAAATGCCAGAAGGCATTTCAACACTTCTCTTTTCATCTTCACCACTGGGTGATTGATGAGGCCATGGAAGAGCCCGATCAGTGGGCGTCCTTGGAGCATGTTGGATGCAAGCTGAGATCAGTGCAAAGCACAACAGGTGTAGCTGACAGAGGAAGACGATCCTTATTCCTCATGGATTTAATTTGCTAAAATGCATAAGTGATCTTGAAGGCAGAGCCAGGACCTGAGTTTTCCCCCTACCTTTGTCACTAGGTTAGAGAAATTGCTTTAGGCTGTAAGCAGGAAGGTTGATACTTACTTTCCGTGAATAAAAAGAGGGAGAACAATACTTTACTTGGGGTGTTTTGGGAATTTTGGTGTATGCATCCTGATCTGCTTGAGCGTATCTAATCGAAACTCAGCTAACTTGATGAAATGATGCTTTTGGATAGGCAGGAGTTAAAAATGGAAGGCTCTGAAGTGCAGTTACTGCCAGCCTGTGAGCAGACCATCTTATGAGACAGCTGTGTGGAAGGTGATCTGTGAGATCCAGAATTCCTGTGTTGTTCTGGCTGTGTTGTGTTCATACCTCGTGGCAAGCTCTGGTGCTGCCATTTCTGCCCCAGCTCGGCCCCCTCATGTCACTGACTCCTGTCGATGATGCAGCCTCAGAGAGCTGCACATCAACCATTCAGTTATGAGGTGCTGAGCAGACCATCTCTGCGAAGGTTGGGGTAGGGTCGTGTGTGGGGATAAAGGGGTATCATTTTACAGCTCTTGTCTGAAGCCAAATTGAACAAACTGTTAAAAAGAACACAATCTCATCAGATGTTAAATGGCAGAACAGCTGTAGGTGTCATAACTTGTGGCTTTCAACTGAACATATGGCATAAAATGGTGTAGCTGACTACAAAAATCACTTTTAATTATTGACACTGCCTTTGATCTTTCTTTTTTTAGGCAGTGAATTTTGTCAACTTTGAGTAGCTCTACTTTGGTTGGAGGAAAAATGGAAATAACTGGATTCTTTGTTTGTGTTTTAAACTAAATAAAACATTGCTTTCTTATTTTAGGAAAGTTCCCTCTTTTTTCCCAGGCCCTTGCCACTTCAGACACTGTAAAGATCCTAGTCACTGACAAAACTGTTCCATTGTGAAAAATGCTTAGAGTGTTAGAAAACAAACAACCAGAAGGGTGCAGCTTATTAGAGATCTTTTTTACCAACATTTAATTATTGTTGTCTTCTGAAGTAGGAATGAATGCCTTCTTCTGAAGGAAAGCATACCTGCAGCACAGGCAGATTTCTTGGCTCTGATATGTGAGAACACACAGTCTTTGTTGTGTCAGGAGTTGTTCCTGTGTTAGTGCCTGAGGGTAGCTCTTAGAGAGTCTGGTGGTCCATCTCAAAAAAAAAAGAGTAAAAAAAGAGGGGCTGCAAAAGAAAAAAAAAAACATTAAAGAAACCCAATACACAAGCAGCAGGGCATTGAAAGTTACTAGAATTCAGAAATAAACTCACTTTTTATTGGTCCAAATGTCTGCAATATATGCATCCCTTAGAACTAATGTACCATAATGATTGTCATCTGCGGTAATAAACTTTTCTAATATGTGTAAGTCTTTCCCAATAGATGGCCCCTGATTTTTTTTCTCTTTGGGAAAGGAAGAGGGAGGGAGAAGACTGTGGGTTTTGTGGAGGGGAGATTTGGTTTGCATTAGGCATGATACAAACACAGAAGTGAAAAATTTTGAGGCAACTTGGCACCAGATGTTCTTCAGCAGCAAGGCAGGCTTTTCTGCTAATACACCACAACTCTTTTAACATTGGCTTTAGACTTTAAAATTTGGAATTCTTCTCTTTAAAAGTCAGTAAGATTTCTAACGAGTGCCAAAAATGGTACTTAATAAGTTCAACTATCTGGAAATTAAGATTATTAAATATAATTAAATTGGTAGGTTCCTCATAGCTGACATAAGCTGGGTTTGAAGCCAGGGATATTACCTCAGCTGTATGAATATTTTTAAGAATACTTCGTTCCTGAAGCAAGTAAACATCCTTTACATCTCTAGAGCAAGAAGGATGATGCATTTCAAAGCTGGTTTGGAAGGAAGAGGGCATCAGATTTGAGAGGAGGGGATAAATGGAGTAGAAGAGAAATAACAGATTGTATAACATAATTTTACAACAAGGACTCTTAAAACAAGGTTCTTAAGAGAAGCCCTCTTTATTGAAAACTGACTTTTTAACATTGTATAAATATTTTTTAGGTGTTTGTTTCATACCAGTAGAAATCTAGTGGCTGTATGAATTGATTTTTGCATCTGGTCTTCTTCAAAGTGAGAAACTCCAAAGCTTTTTTCCCAGGGTTATGATACCTATTAGATGATTTGAGAGACAAATTGGAGTGAAGGCCAAAAGCATAAGATTTGGCATACAAAAGGCAGGAAAGATAATTTATAATCTGTTTGTTTTGAACTCTTCTATATTATGTGCCTTTGCAGCTGATCCTCTTTTATTCTTTTCAGCCTTCCTGTAGATCACCCTTTAACATTCATAAATCTTATTTTAGTGAGTTTTGGTTTCCTATTAATCTACTACCTGAACAACGTACTGGAACATCCGCAGTGAAAGAATCAATCTGTTCTGCTACATCCTGAATACTGTACTTGCATGGTAACCTCAAAGTTATTTTAGCAGCATAAGTGCCAAAGAGCATCTACTCAAACTACCTCCATCCCTCACAAAAGAAGTAATTATTTATGTAAGAACTGTACCAGACATTATATTCTCATGCTTGATTAGCAACTGGCAGTTGGTCTTACTGTATATTTTAATTCTTTTACATACCCTTTATAGCTATTTAAGTATAACTCAGTTACTGTGTTGTCCTACAACGACTGAAGCACGAATGTGAAGACAAGGTGTTCAACTTGCTTGTAGTTACTTAGCTGCAGTTAATTATGTGTACGTGCTGTTTTAAAAAATGCTCTGATATGATGTTATTTGAGGCTGTAAACTTTTGAAAATTGCGTTAGTGGGTCAAGGTTGAAAATTGAGATGAGGACTATAACTTCCAAGGCTCTAAGTGTGAGAAGTTGTTGATACAAAGCGATTTGGGGAGCTGTGCCTGCAGGCATCGTTCACTGGGACCTGACATACACAGACCCCGTGGTTCTGTTCCACTCTTACAGGATCAAGTGGTCTCCCCCACCATTGTTAATTCTTCTTTCCTCCTTGGTTTTGCAAACCAGCAGCATGCTGTTATCTTTTTCCCCTTCACACCAGAGGTGGTGCTTGTCCTCCAAAGGCACAGCTTTCCCCAGAACCTTCTGCATTGCTTATTCTGAGCATAACTAATCTTAAAAGAGGGTACAGGTCCTGATTTCTGATGGAGTTTTGTACTGGAATAAGTAGAATTAACTGTGTGGAGTACGTCCAAGGCTGTGGTAGGGAATGAGCAGTAGTGTCTATTCCCTGGATTTTGGGAAAGGCAGAAGGGAGAGCTCTCTGTTTCCAAGGAACTAGTACCTAGACTATAGAATTCATAGAAATTTTGCCCAAAACAAAATATATTTTAAAAACCTAAATAAGTCATTCTCTCTTCCCCCTTTGTATAGCAACATCACTACAAGTGCCTCTTGCAGGAAAATAAATTCCATATGTAAGAATGGGAAACATCCCACTTCAACTGCCAAATTCCTTTGATGACTTTGAAAATTTGCTTCTTGGAAGTCCCTCCTCCTTGTTTGCTGTTACGGGTAGGTGCATTGGAACTATTCTTTCCGTGCTGTGTTGTTTTTTCCTCTCAGAAATTCCTCAGCTACGCTTCACTCACTTTGTAAGCAGTCTTCTGTCAGAGAGCTTGGTTGCAGGCAAGGAGCAGCAAACATATTAAAGGCAGGGTGGCTGAAGCCAACCTGATGGTTATCCTTACCACTGGTGCATGGAATTAGCCTGCCATGACCAAATCACTGTGTGTTCTTTAGACCCTTCAAGTTTCCACTTGGATTGGCAGCAGGCTACAACTGTGCTCGTTGCTGCAGCCTGTTCCTCTTAGATGGACCTACACCTTTTCCAGTTCCAGTTTACCAGCTCAGCAGAACTTAGAAATTTTCCAAAACCAAGCTGTCCTTGTCTGTGGCCCAGTGAGGGTTACAGGGAATGGCTTCACTGAGCCGCCCTTACCTTCACATATGTCATTCCCTGGCATGTGACTGTTACCTAACCAGCAGCAATGAATGTTTTAGTGTGCCCGGATAACACAGCTCCGTGTACTGTGCTCATTACTAAAACATAGAACTTTGCAGTGTCCTTGCCACACTGGCAGTGCTCTAAGGTTCATGTCACCAGCACCTCATTAAGAAACCTCTAAACTGTGCTTTTCACTTAGCAAAGATGGTTTAACAAGTCCACGGTAAGTCCAAGGTAAAGAAAAGTATCTCCTTTGAGCAGGAACTGCCAGTCACAACTGGCATTTCCAGCAGCACCACCCCATTTCATCAGGACAATGAGGGAGGGAGAGCAGATGGCTCTCTGGGGGCAGTTCCACGTTTTAACCCCCCTCACAAGGCATATTGGCCCATAATATTTATTTAATATTAGTACTGAGCATTTTGCTAAGGATGTGGTTGATGTATGGGAGGCAGAAATAGGGAAGCTGTTGTCAAGGAATATAAGAGGTTGCAGATGCATTTAAACCCAAGAAATAGCATTATTCTCTAAAATGATAGGAGAGGGTAAATACATTTTCAGCTTGGGACAGTAGGGGAGTGCAGAGGAGGAGCAGGAACCCCAAGCTGAGCAAGAGCAGTTCTGAGGGTTTGTGCCTTGGATGTTCATGTGCCAGCATGGCTGCTCAGCTCTGGGACCTTCTAACATTTGAGCCCCACCTCATTCACTGCATCTTGCTTTTACCATATTAGTTGTTTCTTGTGCTCCTCATGGCAGTGGCACCTCTGCTGTGTCCATCTGGCACACTTGGTCCCGCGTGTCCTGCCACTCAAAGAACAGATGAACAGTGAACATGGCCATTATTATGCTGCTGCTTTCCAGCCGTGCTATCGCTGTGCCACTCTTAATAATTCAGAAGTGATGTAGAGGAGGGGGAGTTAAAGGGCTGCAGCAATCTTTGTTTCTCTCTGTAGAGTGTGATTCCTCCTTGGTGGCTCTGTAGTTACCAGGGAAACAGGAGAGGGATGGCAGAGCACCGCGGGGCTGGAGTGGGACTTGGGGGTCGCTCCCTGGCAGCTGCATATCTGCACCGGGGGGAAAATGGGGGCCTGCCTTTCCTGGGTTTGGTGCCTTTCCCCCTCTTTTCCACAATGGTTTTGTGACACTTCATTGTTAAATAGGTGATGCTCCCCAGCGTTGGTGTATTTGTTGAAGAGTCTTTTTATCATTGATTCTAGTAAAAATATGCAGTGTCAGAAAATGAGCGTTACTGGTGGTTTGGAGGAGTTGAGTGATCACAAAATCTTTCTCTGAAATTAACTGGAGCCCTGGTTATACACAGACTGTCACTAATGAGAGGTTGTTTAATGTGTTTGAAATGCTTTGGCACTTCAGGGAATAGATTTGCTGGAAAAGACTAAGGACCACTTCAGTAACATTTGCTCAGTGCAGCATTCTCTGATTTGATAAAGGTCGAATTTCATTTTTAGTAATTAGCATATCTATCCTCATCACCTCCTGCTCTAGCAGTACTGGCCTGAATAATGCCAGCCTCTGAAGCCCTGGGGAGAGAGGCAGGTGAGAGCAGGGGGCAGCCCCTGCCCCTCGGGGGTGTCGCTGTGCCTCCCCAGGGCTGAGGCGGGCGGGCAGCTGCGTTTGCCCCACTGCACATGTTCAGGGCTGCATCCATCCCTCAGCTGCCCAATCTGCTGGCATCAGCTGTGCTGTTTGTTCCATACCTGCGTTAGGTGCTTAGATTTTCAGCAATTATGCTGAAGCAGTTCTGAGAGGATGGCTTAAAAACCTTTTACTTGCGGATCAGTGGGACTTGGTGATTGGTTTGAGATGGGCTGTTGGGCTCTTCTCTAACTACGGGCAGAAGGACTCTGCAATTTCATATCTCTGTGCCTCTTTTCAGTGAGAGACTAGATAAGGTGAAACAAGATTTTCTGTGACAAGTTAGTTTGCTTGCAGCTGCCTGGCAACTGTTCGCTTGATTGCTTTAGAATGGGACCAACAGAATAAAATACCATATAAACATGCTCTTCTTTTGAATTTCATGGCAAATAAATACTGTTTTTCCACACCACAGACTTCTTTTGAAGTCTGAATTCAACAGATTTGTCACTATGGGACGAGTCCTGAGGTTTCATTTCCTTGTGCCCAGTTTATGCACACAAGTGAGGTATTCCTGTACAGTCAACTTAAACTTGAACTGAATTTAGCAGACAATTTAACTGAATGAGCACATAATGGGGTTGATTTTCCAGTTACTTTTGTGAAACCTTCAGAAATGCTTTACAGATCTCTTGCCCTCTGTTTGCCTCCCTAGAGTTTGCACACTCAAGGTTCAAAACCTTGAATATGGAGTATATCTACTTCAGATTTGTAATCCATAAAGCAGAGTTAAGAAAAAATACTGTATATATGCTAGCAAGGTTTTAACCATAAAGTTCACTATATTTCCTCCAAAATGTCAGATTCTGAAATTTAATTCTGACACTTTAAAACTCTGATTAAAAAAAAACCAGCCAAAAAAACCCCCACCAGAGTGAAACAATACACTTGGGCACCATAAGTGATGTTTAGGAAACCGTCCTCTGAACAGTTTCTTACAACTATCCTTGTGTATTAAGAAGGAATGCTACTCTGGTACTCACAATTCAGAGATTTTTGTTCTCCTTTTCTTCATTTTCAGTTCTGGGCTTTTTGGTTTAGGAGGGTTTTTTTCACCTTTTGGAGTAGTAGATGTTGATAGTAAGAAAAATTGCATTGAAAAATAATAGTTCAAGATGGAGTTCTCTTGTATTTCCTCTAGATATGGCACTACTGGGCTTAGCTTTGGTATTCTCTGAATCTGACATCTTAAATGTGCTCTTGTTAATTGAAAAATATCTTCAGTATAAACTGCAAATTGCATCTGCAAGATGAAATAGTTGTCTCTTGCTAATACATGCTCATCTCCAGCAGCTGTTTTTCAGTTTCAGTTAAGACACAAAATGGAACCAAGTCCAGCAGAGTCACTCCTATCACTGTTGCTTTTGCCAAAGTTAAAAATGCACTGAATTATTGCCACTGAAGTCAGGAGAGGTCTTAGAATTCAGAAAGCATCTACTGAGTGTATGATGTCATTTTTATGAAGTCATTCTTTGATTAGAATTGAAGTTTAGAAAAAACTGACTTCTGCTCTAAGGATAGTGAAATTATTGTTAAATCCTAGTCTTGCAGAGTGATTGGGATTAATTTCCTGCTCTGTGATGCTGCAGTGAATAGCCTCTTTATCCCTAAACTACAGGAAACTGCTCGGTGTTTTGTGTGAGGTTCTGCAGTGTGTGTGTTCCGGGGAGCCTGACTTTTAGGGACACAGGCACATCTCCCCTGTGCCCCAGCAGCTGATGTGCAGTGGAAGCAGTGCAGGCTGTGGAGGAGAAGCAGTTCATGCAAAAACTGCTGTGGAGCTGTGCGGGATTGATTGCCCGAGTAACCCTGGCTCGGGTTTGTGTGATCCTGGTGCACAGCAGTGGTGTGACTGCTGGGTACCTGGAGTAGAAAATGCCAACTTTATTGGCTTTGTAGTTGTTCAGTTTTTAGCTGAAGATTCATCCCTGAATCTTTCAGACGATGGATGTGTAATTAAAAGGATATATTTGCAAAAGACTGAAATTTTGTAGTCTGAGCAAAGAATACGTCAACAGAACTGATAATGGCTTTGGGTTTGGTTCTTCTCATCCTTCCCTGGGATGTGAAGCAGTACATCTAATAAACTGTAGATGTCTAATAAAATAGGATATGCTGCCTTTTAACCCAGCAGTTCTAAGCTCAGGAGCTGGTTCTGCTGGTACTCATTGCTGAGGTGTGAGCAGAGAGGATCTGTAGAAATTGGCTGCAGGGTGCCAGGAGGTGCATGCTAGGACTGGTTACCCTTTTGATTATTGGCTTTCTCCTTTACTTCAGGCTTTTTTTTTCCCCAAAAAAAGAGGCTAGAAAGTATGACAGATGTTTCTCCCTCCAAAGTACTTGCTAAACCTAAGCTTCCCAGTCTTACTGTAATTGTGTCTAAGTGTTTATTTGAAAAAGGTCAACTAAAACAATATTTACTTGAAGTAATTTATGGAGAAAGATGTTGCTTCTAATGCTGTCCACTGTTGGGTTTTGCTCCTAATGTAGATACAGGATAATTGTGGTTATTTAGGACAATAGTTCAGAAGAAAGGATAAAATTGAGAAATCTAGAACTTAATGTTTAAGAGACACTGAAAGAAATGGATCTTAATCTTGCAAGTTAAATTGGGGTCAGAACGATAACTTCACTATTAAAGCTCACTGAAAGCTTCTTTATGAGTCTCAAAAGCTCTGACTTGGATTTAAAAGAAGATTCTTTTTTATTATTATTTAACAGAAAATACATAATTTCGGTTAAATCTGTATGGTTCCTGTACCAATCTTATCCTTTTTCTAGGATCTTTTTGATAGATCTTTTGTGTAGATATCCCAGTTTCTGTGTGCAGTAACTCTTGTTAGCAATCAAAAGGATTGATCAGTCTTCCATGGAGGCACTCTTTTTAATGAGTTATTGTCAAGAAGTGGGGGGTTTTTTTAATGTTTTTAAAAGCATACATGAATCAAATGCAGTTTCTGCTGCAAGACTCAGAGGCTTAAAGCTGTATTTACAGATGAGGGAAAAAGATACTAGACAATTAAAGGCATTTTAGGGGGCTACAGCTCATTTTGTTAGACTGTAAAAGTATTTCATCTTGCACAGATGAGGGAGTGATCCTCTATGCAACTCAGCTACCACATTAGCAGATATTGGCAGGCTTTTTTACGAGCGCTTTATCCCTTTGATTAGACCTTGATTACCACTCAGGAACCAGATACAGCTTGCAGCCATCTCACTTCAGCTTGTGCAAGCGTGTGATTGAAGGAACATGAAGACAGATGTTCATAGCATGCCCCCCATCCTCCGTGTTTGAAAGGCTTACTAAGGTTCATCAAAGAAAGAATCCCTTACTTTGGGGCAATTCTGAGCTGTGGTTTGCAATTGAGCGCCCCTCAGAGAGGATTTTGAAAGTTTACTTGCCTCTCTGCTATGTATTTTCAGGTGCTCTCACAGTTGGCCTTGTGCGACAGTGTCAAACCATCCATGGACGTGACAGGACCTGTATTCCTCCACGGCTGCCTCCCGAGTGGGTCACTACGTTATTTTTCATCATAATGGGAATCATTTCACTAACTGTCACATGTGGCTTGCTGGTGGCTTCCCACTGGCGAAGAGAAGCTACTAAATATGCCCGCTGGATAGCTTTCACTGGAAGTAAGTGACCTCAACTGCACAGTTGACCTGTATGCAGGATAAACTGGTGGAGCCTGAAATAACACCATAGTGTTGGAAAGGAGCAAGTGCGTAGGGCTCCTGCTACGCAAAACATTCATTCTCTTTAAATATCACGTCTGAGGGAAAAATCAGTCTTCAGAAATAAAGGGGTTGGTATCTGAAGTGACTGCAACTGAGAGGGAATAATGGTGTGAGAGAAAGGAAGGCCTGACCCCTTTCCCTTCCTTGTGCCATTAATTGACCTAAGGAAATGAGCAGGGATAGAACAGGTCAGTCCTGACTTGAGTGGCTGTAGTATTTCATACTTCCCCACTCCCATATATCCAGGGCTTAATCCTAGCAGCATGCAGTTACTGAACATTCCCTCTCTGAGGCAGAGGAGGCAGTTGGTACATCTGAGGTAACCTGTCCCTTCCTTCGGTGTCTCGTGAATACCTTGTTCGGGGTTGAGGCTGGTTCAGTCCTGCTTCATGCTCACAGCAGCTGCTTTATTCGGAATATCTGCATCCTAATTGGCTATGCAGGAGGATTGCCCACTGCAGAGCATCTGCTGTGCTTCACAGCGCTGAGACTTCTGCTTCCAGAAGTGACCTGCAGCCGTGCTTTAGCCAGAGGGAGGAGTACCAGAGCTTTTCTGCCTCCCCTCGTTCTGCTCTGCATGAGCACCAGTGGAGCTCCTCGCAGCTGAGCCTTCTCCAGCCCTGTGTTTGTACACAGGGAAACAAATCCTATGGCTACTTCAGTGCAAAAGAAAAACAGTTGTAATGAGCAAAGGGAATAACTTTCAAACTTCCTTTTCTTGGTGTGTGTTACAGGCCTAGCCCAACTGTGAAATGGTGCCTTAATGGTGGGGATGACAGCATGAAAAAACTCAAAACCTGAGGGCTTTTAAATTGACTTGAATTATGACAAACCACTAAAGGTAGTGTGAACACTAACTAGAAAATGCAAGTTTGTGGTTTACACGGGCATGAACAAGGTTTAATGGAACTCTGTGACATCTAATGATATCTAATACGAGTAAGATTTAACCTTGGTTTTGGGAAGGCAATAGTATTAAAAAGTGCTCAGCTTCAACAAAGGTACTTCACTGAGGCACTTGTACAATCAAAGCCATCTTTCTGATAACGTTGCTACACAGCATATTAAATTAATAGTGCAGCTCTTGCAGACAGTGGAGCTATTGAAATGCTGTATCCGTTGTGATTGACTTTCATTTATTTTCCGGTGAATTATTAAAATAGCAGACCTGAGTATTACTGAATATTCCATCCCAACTTTTCTAGTGCACCTGTTTATCTATGCATATTTCATATATATCTAATATATGTGGGGGGTTAAAGCCAAAATGCCATACAAAGTTAAGATGCTTACAGTAAGCTGGAGTCAAAGCTCTTGGATAAAGAGAGAGGTTTGAGTCCTAGATATCAGTGTTTTTCTTAAATATCTCAAATCATCACATCCCTGCAGCTTTAGTTTTCTACAGCTGTGATGATTAGTTCAGCCAAAAAGTACCCTAAAGCTGTTTTGTTTTGCGTTTTTTCTCTGGAGATTTCTCTAGGCTTGCAACAGGTTCATTATTAGATGTCTCAGTATAAAAGGACATTTTTATTTCAGCACTTGTCTTCTTGGTATGAGATGTTTAATAATGAAACACACTAATTTGTTCTTTTGCAAGTCAGAATTATTCATAATTCTATTAAGATATGATCACTGCGTTGCTGAAATTATAAAATTCAAAGTCTTTGGTATTCTTCTCCAATACATACAGCTCTGTGACCTTTGCATTCCTGTTAACAAAGATGATGGGGAATTTTATCTCTGAACTCACTTGTTAGGAAAATTAATTTTGAAAAATAGAAGTGAATGGAAGGAAGAATTCTAGATTTTTCAAAAAGTTGTTGAGAGTGACTTCTGTGGTTCATTGGATGCAGCACAAATTAGTAACCTATTTGTAGGTCAGTATTAGGAAATATGCAGCCATGTGGAATCAGAATACCATGAGCAGGTCCTTCCTGTGAAGTGCCAGTGCTGTTTAGATGAAAACGTGTGTCACTCATTAGAGGGGCGTAGGGAAAACTTCATATTTGTATTACATCTCATCTGCAAGTGATTGCAAGGCTCAGTGGCCTCGTGCAGGCTGCTAGCAGATATTCTTCTCACAGAACTTTCTGAACTCAGAACACCTATCCTGGGCAGGAAGGGCAGTCTGCTGGGGCTTCCGAGGGAAGCTCTGGGACCGGCAGCTCCGTTCCTTCAAATGCAAGGGGGTCTGGAGGAAATATCTGAGGGCGAAGGAATCCTCTTGCTCATCTCTTTCCTTGCAACTCCGAGAGCAGCAAGGAAAGCCTGGTAAGGAGGTCACTTTTGCCCAGTTCATGCTGGAATTTATATATCATTGTATAACTTATAGTTTTCATGGAATTTTTGCTTGTAATCTTGTCATCTTGGATGACTCCAGATCTTTTCGAGTCATACCTATAGGTATCCAGATTTTTTCAACTACATACCTATAAATATGAAATATTGCTGAAAGTGGCCTTGTCTCTCATGTTTGGCTAAGAGAAATGCAGAAGGCAGAAGTTTGATCTGTCAGTTCTCTTTCCTGTGTACACTTCTGAAGGGATACACCCCAGAGGGTATTGACAAGCACCACACTTGCCTCATTCCCTAGTTGTTGGTGGGTTTACTGCACAGAAACTTATCCTTCTGATGTCTCTGCAAACAGCTTTGTGGAGAGGAGAGATGCTGCTGTCCTCCAGGTCATACTGCATGAGTGACAAAAGACTTGTAAAGGTAAATGTGGAGGTTTTCCTTCATTTTTTGTGGAGAAGAGTCTATCAGGAATCAGTATTCCTACTGATGTGATGGGTATTGTCACTCTGGGCGTAGATACTATCAAAACTATCACTGATGTTTCAGTAGTACCACATTCATACAGGGTGATGGAGAGTGGGTTCCTTGTCGGTGTTCATCTGTGCACTGCCCAGGTTTTGTGTGCTTCTCACACAAACAGGGTGTTACAAACCCATAGCTGTGCCTCGTGTGTTGGTAGCAGGCAAAGTTCTGAGCAGCTGTTCCTTTGCTTGCATACCAGAACTGCCTTTTGCCATCCCAGCTTCTGCACCACCTCATCACTAACTGTGCCCTGGCACGTAGTGACACAAGTTGGTAGCCAAAAAGTAACCTGGTTTTGGTATTAGTCCACATGTCTCTGACACTGCTCTTATTTTGCTACCTCTACTTCAGATTTTATGTAAATCTCTTGCCTTTGCAGGGTGCTTGTTTTCTACCTTTGGTTGAAAAGATAGGATGTGGTGAAGTGATGAAGGTGTGGAAATCTCAAATGTAGTAATTTTCGTGGCCCTTCAGACAAATACTGTTAGGTTCCATAATTAGAAACAATGTCCAGAGCTTATTCCCTGTGGAGGCCACATAGGTGATCTCCTGTATGTTATTGCAATTTTGGCTATTGCAGGAATTGACAGAGCTCCCTCAAGATCTGTTTACATCCTACAGAGTCAGGTCTCTTACCATCTGCTGCAACTAGAAAGGGAATGAATTCTGTGTTTGCTACTACTGAATGAGGTGCTTGTCTGAGATGTATCAAGGGAGAGGATGCTAGATAGAAAAATCATATTTCTACCTTTTTTCCAGCAGTTACCAAAGAGTCTGGATTTGGTTTGGGTTTTTTTTTCCTGAGGATTTAAAAGTTCATGAGCAATAATGGACTGCTTTTTGGAATGCAAGTAAAAATGGGGCAGGATAATCACATCCTTAACTAACAGGAGCTATCCTGTGAATGTCTCATGTTCCCCAGTGCATGAAGTGCTTCTTGAGTTATTAAAAATTTGTCCCAGGTGCTGCTCTCTATGTTATGTGTCTCTAAAGAGGCAAGCAGATACTACAGTGAGCCCTCTGAAGACTAGACCTTCTTCTAAGACTGGATTTCTTTTGAAGCTGTTATTAGATGCTCAAAACAATTTCAAGCTAAAGAATGACAAGAACTAATTGGTTTTACAGCCACCATTCAGATTCTGACTAGAAAGCTCTTCTCTGCTTACACAGATCTGCTCATGAAACACATACCCATGCTCTCCTCAGATGGACTCAGATGTTTGAGATACAATTAAATAAAGGAAGCATTCTTTAAGGATTAGATTGTGCAGCATGGAATTACACGGACCAATAATCACGTAGATTAAAACTTTCTTGATTGTTTAATGTTTAACGTCTGGTTGCTGGGTCTTTGGTTCTGTTCTAATAAGTGCCCTAACGAAGTGGCACTGAGCAGGAATGTGGCAACCGCAGTTGCCAGATGTTTTCTGTTCCTGCTCTTTCCCTTCCCCTTCGGAGAATAACCCGAAGGTGCGGGCACAGTGCGAGCGAGACACGAGCCCCCTCCAGTGGAACCTCTGGGTTTTCCTGCTCGGCACTGGCGGCCGAAGGAATGAAGGATCCTGGTGCTGGCTGCTCTTGGCTCAAGGTGTTGTGAAAGCTGCTTTATGTGTTTTGGAAGGCAAGGAGCAGCTGATGTTCTGATGTGGGTCATGGTTTCTGAAGGCATCCTTCTTTGTTTATGCTCAAGTCCTAATTGGACGCTCTGAATTCAGATTCATCGTGCCCACAACCAGTATCTTCTAGAGTATGAGTGTTCTTTCCTCAAAGCTGAGACCTGTGCTATGGAAATCATAAGAGCTAAGATATAAAATATGTGGTAAACTGTCTTGGATGAACACGGAGTCCATTAAAAATGGGTTTAGTGTGGGCATCGTAGCTGGATAAACGGGAGCATCTGTATTTAGTGAGAGTAGTGAAGCTACATTAAAAAATATTGATGCTGCTCCAGCCAATCATTTCCTCATTTGAAGCTTTGTTCTGGTGAGGCCAAAGGGGACAGGCAAGCTCCTGTTTTATTTTACCTGTCTTTGGAAACAAAAGCAGCTGCAGCATTTCTGACTTGCAGGGGAGCCAGTGATTAAGCTGGTTGCCAGTGGGTTTTAATGTTGCTTGTCTGACTTGTAAGGACGTTCATGTAGGGAACAGCATCCACAGGGTTTCTTCTGTCTTGTAGTGCTGGAGAAGAGAAAAGTGATACAAGGACAGCACCTGTGTCCCTTACTGACAAACTAAAGCAGCAGCCTGTGTTAACTAGAGAAAGCTGAAAAAATTAGCATATGCTGCACTTTGTTCAGGCAGGAGCATTGTAACTTGGCTTGAATTTTCTTCTTTATGTGGCCAGGCTATAGGCAGAGTTTGAGGACAAGGAGAGGCTTCAGTGTGAGCTGTGCCTCATGTTAGAAGATGTTGGTATGTGGATTTGTGGAGTTGGTGAGAGAACAGAGCAGGTTCAGCTCCGCTCTCCCCCCAGATCTAATTAGATTTGGGTGAATAATAGGTATTGCAGTGCCATATTCCACTCACAGTAAATAATGTTTGAAACATAGTTGAAATACATAGAAGTGAAATAAGAGTAAAGCTCTAGTACTTGACTGAACTGGTAGAATCAGTTAAAATTTTCTTTTATTCTAATACTGATTTAAAAACCCCAACTGGATATTCTTGCATAAGCAATCAAACCAATTCAGAAGCTAATCCTTTTTATTGTGAAGAATATCTTGCCTCTCAGAGGAGCCATATTTGGAAGTCATTCCCTTGGTTGAGACAGGAGAGTCCTGCACAGCTACTAAACACAACTACTAAACTAAAATCCAAACTAAACAGGGTCACTTTTCCAAAGGTGTGTAACAGGAACACTGAGGTTGTCATCTGGGAAACAGCACTGGGTGTTCTCTCCTGGATCTGATCAGGGTATTGAAATGTGCTGTGAGGAATCTTGGCCACAATTGATACTTGAAGGCCTCTGAAATCCATAATTCCTGTAATTCTTTAACAGGAGTTCTGGATTTCTTGTACTTTCACACAGAGTCAATTGCAAGAACAAAACAGATTTGTAAGTCTAGCTTGGAGGTGAAATAAAAACCCTCATTGCTTGGTCTCTTCACAGAGTCTGACTTTAGTTTTTCACTAAGAAGCTTGGATTAAACTGAATCAGAAAACTTTGATTTCATTGTATTACGATGGGAAATTCCAAGGATATTTCATTATCTAAGGAAGCATTCATATAACTTCAGGAAACTGCTATCTTTTAATCTTAAAAGAAATGGTAATGACAATCTGACTATTTTCTACTTTTAGCAAAGCTTTTACTGAAAAGGAATGTGTGAAGAATGGGAGAGGGCAACTACAGTTGAAAAAAGACAACTGATAATAGAAAAAGTTTCTTCGATGTCAAATGTTACTTTATCTTGACTGGGCAAAATGACTAAAATAACTGGAGAATAAATGACTAAACTTTGAGATGATGATAGAAGTATATCTACCAATTTTTTATTCTGTAAAGAGAGTTTATGATCTAGCGAGCAGAACTGAAATTACAGTCAAAACTGGGGACTTTTAGTCTTTCTTGGGAGTAGATGAGGGATGTTTCAAAAGCAACGTAAAGCCTACTCAGTCATTTCAAGCAAGTTATCAGCTCAGATAGCTCTGATCTCAGCTCTTCAGTTCAGTCAGGATATTTTGCTTGTTTTTCTGGAATGCTCTGGGAATGGGTAAATATTTTCACTTTAACACAGCAGTGACTGTTTTTTTCTTTTCTCTTTTCTTTGCAGTGATTCTATTCTGTATGGCAGCCCTAATATTTCCAATAGGATTTTACATCAATGAAGTTGGAGGTCAACCATATAAATTACCCAATAACACAGTGGTTGGGTCTTCATACGTACTGTTTGTCTTATCCATTTTCTTTACAATAGTGGGACTTCTATTTGCTGGCAAAGTTTGTTTACCTGGCTGATGAATGTCTGGACTGCAGGACTTTATTTTGGAAAAGAGCAAGACATCCGAATTGCATTCTCAGGAGGATGCCTAAATCAGACTATCAAACACTGACTGAAAAGAGGAATGCTTTGACTTGTTCTCACTATGCACTTTGGATGAAAAAAAGGAGAGCCTTTCCCATAACCAAATACAGACCACGTAGACTAATCTCCTGAGCATACTTTAATGCAGTCAGGTCTGCACTGTGATAGGAACTAGTGAAGAATGCTTTACACTGAGAAGCATAATGCCCCATGTTACTGGACTGTTCCTGTTTTTAACGTCTAACAATTTGGAAGTCAAAGTATTTATGAACCTTGTGGTAGACCAGAGGGTTGCAGAGGAATTCAAGTGAGGCTGGCCTCGCTGTTTAGGAGATTAGTATTTTACATCTTCCTTCTGATGAGCAAAGCCTTTGGCACCAACGTGGATCAATCCTGCATTACTGCACCAAGAAGCCAATAGATCAAAACATGTTCTCTCAATGTATGTAACAGCAAAAAGACATACATCCCCTCCTCCCCCATAAGCTCTAGGAAACACTAAGGAACATTTTAGAGGGGGATTTCGTCCTTATATTTATATAAATATATATATAAATATATATATATTTTGCTGATGCAGTATACAGTGTGTGTGTATGTGTGTGTGTGTGTATATACACATATGTATATATATGTATATACACACAAATGGTTCCTGGAAAAGAACTCAGAATGCTTTGCTAGCAAAACACTGTGGTGTGCAAAACTAGAACTCAATAGAAAAAAGCCATTTTTCTGAAGGCCACATAGCTGAGAGTCTTCAGTTTACCTCATTCTTTGTAGCAGCCCTTGATTTTAACAGTTTTTTGTAATAGGTACAAACGATCCCATGCCTTTCTAGGTGCAATTTTAAGTTAAGCTAAAATTCTTTTTATGGTAATTTATTTGTATATGAGGGTAGAAGGTGAGATCATGTCATACCTTAAAATCCTAATTTTGGGAAACTGACACTATTTAAATTATTAGCAACTGTTGTACGGAAATCTCTTTTTCTACTGCTTTGTTACATTAGCATTCATACATGTTCAAGCACAGCATTTTACCATAGGAAAGCATTTCTCTAGCACATTTAAATGCAATGTTTAAAGTAATGCAAACACTATTCCACTGCAAAGATGGATGAACTTATTTTACCTGAGTATTAATTCATCTTTGCCAAAAAAATGAGCAATATAATTGTTTAAAAATGTATGCCTTGTTTACTAAAGTTGTAATTTTAAATGTAGATTTAATGGCCACCCAAATTTGGAGTAAATATTCTTCACTAAAAGCAGTTTTATTTTTCATCACAAGGATAAACCATTAGGCATCTTAATTCACTACTAGGTTGGTGTTCCAGGGAAGCTGCCTGCACTAGCAGTATTTGTTTTCCAGTTAATACATAGTTTGCCTGAGATTCATTCTGAAAACAAAAAAAAATTGTCTGTTTTGAGCACTGTTTCATTGAGATTACTACAGAAACTGCATTAATGAACAGACACTCATTTTAGAATGAGGTTGTTGTTAAAATAAAATCAGCCATTTCCAAAATACTCACCAGATAAGATGGAGTGTTTAAAAATAACACAATTTGCACAATTATTTTAAACTCTGTGCCATCCAAACCATAGTGGGTCCCTGTTTTCTCCATCTCTTCCCTCTCCCTCTCCCAAGGTATTTTAATACAAAAAGGTTATTTGTTGATGTTTGGAGTTTTTTAATTTTTGACCAAAATTGCCACTGGAATGGTTTCTAAGTAATTTTTCTTTCCAGTCAGCTCATTCACAGGTAGAATGGAGTGTTTATGGATCACTAAATTGTTCTAAAGTGTACTAATCTGTAAATACAGCCAAGCACTTACTTGGAAGTCATGGTTTAAATATAATTTGGTTCCTAATTTAAGCCTTCATCTGCACGGGCAGTCTGAGGCCCCCAGTGGTGGAGGTAAAAGGCAGGGTTCAACTGCTTGATATGTGTTAAAATTTTGGTGTTATCACTACTGTGTCCTAAGATAAATTATTCACTAAAAATGAGATTATAAATTACATTTTCAGAAAAGTTTCACTTGTAAATATTTGGAGATTTTTGTAACTGGAACACAGCTGGGGGGTGGGGAGAGTTTCTCAGCTGCTAAGATTTCTTTCCCTTCCTGCCCCTCCAACTTAATTATTTCAGTTATTGTAACATCATGTGGATTTAGGCTTTGATTAAATGGATCATCATAATAATAATAAAAAAAAAGAAGCATTTATCTTGGAGCTTACCCAGACTGTGGTTGGCTGACTGGAAATTTATCTGATCTGCCAGTGCTATTGCTATGAATTATTAAATGTTAGCAAAGGTTTAATAAATAGATTGATTAAATATATGAGCATTTCAAGTCCAAAAATAGATGCAGCCAAATGCATTTAAAAAACCCAACCCAGTAATTGAAGAGACAGCTGTCAACAGTTGCTTTTAATAAGGTCACTAAGTACTATATAGTACAGTATTAATTTATAGCAGAAAATCATATCTTGTAAACTGTATATAAAACACTGTTTTATGGTGCAATCATTTGTCAAACTTATGTCTGTTACTTTTGTTTTAAAGTTGTGTGCATTCTTTTCATACCTAAGAGCATCACTGTAAAATCTGCTGAAGACTATTTATAGGTTTTATTTGCACAAGGTTTTGTTTTGAACTACAGGAAGTTTGTATTGGAGATGCCTAAACATCTGTAGACTTTTTCAGTTCATGAAAAGCAAATGTTTCCGTATGAATCTTCTCCAAAGGTAATCCCATATTTGTGTTGAGTGTTTACATAACTTTTCTGATTCTGCCAGCCATTATTTTTTTAACTTTTTGAAGGACAGCTCATTTCATACATTAATAGAGAATTCCAAGTATTGTTTTGCTTCTAAATCCTCCCAAATGTTTGATGTCCCATCGTAATGTAATTTGTGCACACTTTGTCATTTATTTGGCCAACAAAATGAAAGATTGGAAACTGAAGATACTTTCAGAAGGAAAACTAGGAAATTTGTCCGTATAAATCTTATCATTTGAGCTCAGCTGAAATAATTACCTGGAGGCTGTTTGGCTCAGACGTGGGGAGGGTGTGCTTCCCTGAACGCACCAGCCTAACCCTTGAACGTGGTTTTCCCGCTGTTAATCGTGCTGGAGAGCGCTGCCGGTGTCCCACAGGCGCGGGCACTGGCTGAGGTGGTGCCGCCAGCGCCGGGCCCCGCTGCCGTCCCTGTGTTTCCGAGACGTTGTTGAACCACTCCAGAACACAACTGTAGGTTCCTGTTTGCCCTGACACACACACACACAGAGGAAAATGAAAGCTGTCCTTTGAAACCTTTGTGAAGGATGACCATAATGAAGGAAATGGTGTCTGCAGGCGGGCTGTCCTGCCTGGGCTCGAGGCCGGGCCCGCCGCCTGCGCCCTCCGGCCTTTACTGAGGGTTGTTTTCTAATTGGTTAGAGCATTTTTTTCAATTAATGATTTCCGAACAAATGTTAATACAAACTGTATAAAATGAACATAATTTTCTTCACTTGTATTTTTGTTATTGAGCAAGTTTATCAAAATAAATTGTCTACTAAAGCGACTGGCCCTGGCTGCACTGACTGGAACCAACCCCGCCCCGCACACAGGTCCCCCCTCAGGTGTCTCCCCCCTCAGGTGTCTCCCCTCAGGTATCCTCCCCTCAGGTATCCCCCCGTCAGGTCTCTCCCCTCANGCCGGCCCCGTCTCCACCGGCAACGCCGCAACAGCGGGCGGGAACCGGCTGGGCCCCTCCGCTCCCGGAGTCCCGCGTAAGGGGAGAGTCGGGGCGGTGCCGGGAGGTGCTGAGCGGGTTTGGGGGGGCACTGGCGCGGTACTCAGGGAGGGGGGACGGGGCACAGGAGAGCCTTTTCCCCCGTCAGGTGAGTCTGAGCTGACGGGAGTGGGCGACGCGAGGTCGGAGGAGCCGAGGGGTCTCTCCCCGGTGGGA
>WEIT01020485.1:225592-266247 GCA_013389985.1 Dryoscopus gambensis | reverse complement strand
AGCATTGAGCATTCAAAGATTGTCTTCTCTCTGTGATCTTAGTAGTGCTGATGGAGAACTTAAAATGTCTGATTAAATAAATGAAACCAGATGAGATTATGTAAGTTATGGACTTAAATTCTGCACTTCTACTGTCATAATTTGAAAATTGCAATATTTGAGTTAGGATTACAAGGAAAAGACTACAATAAGGATTCTAGGATTGTTACCTTACTCCTAGTTTACTAATTGTTTTTTATTTTAAATGTGCAAAAGGGGATGGTGTAAGCTTGGCAAGATTGATATTTAAGGTGATTGAAATTACATTTCAGGTAACTTACTGAACACACAGTCTTGATTAAAAGGTTCCAAGTTTTGCTTAGGTCTGCTCTAAACAGAAAGCAGAAATTTATACTATGCAAAAACTTCCTTAATTTCTGTCCCTGGCAGAAGTGTGGCTGGAAGGAGAGGTTTTTACTAGCCATCAGAACTCAGCAAATGAAAGCTCTGTGGGCCCCTAAGTTCTAAACATAAAGCAAAGTTTTACTTTCCTTGGTGCCTTTGGAAACAGAGGACATCCTTACATAGCAGAGTTGAGAGGTTTTCTGTCACAGGGGCCAAAGCCACAGCTCCTGATTTTAGCTTCCAGGGCTAGCAGGGAATACTTGAGAACATTTCATTCACAAGCTGTTATGAATGGGAATAGAATCTTGGTGGGTTTGTTATCCTTCGGATTTTCAGGACAGAACCAAAGTCCAGTAGTGACACCTCAGTAATGGTTGGAAGAGGGAGAGAAGGTCCCTCCAAAAGCATGGTAATGCTAAATAACTGAATAATTCCCATGATTTATTATTTCTTTCCCAGGTTTTCTTCTATGTCTTCTTCAGTATGGCCTTTTTTTTCCATTTGATTACTGCCATTGTTAATATCCTTTTTCTTTACGTTTTTCAATCAGCCCTGATCAGTCTTTTGAAATATTATGTGATTATGCTCAGCAGTGTATGCTGGGGAGAAAACTGCAGATTCACGCTGTTCCATATGATTGCAGCAGCCCTGCTTCTCTTGTAAGTAATTGTGTTAATACTCAACTTCCTTAAGCGCCCTCTCCTTTTTTTTCCTATTCCGCTGTAATGCCTTCTCTCATAAACTTGTGGGGAAGCTAACCTAGCTATTAGAGTTCTTGAATTAGAGTTGTATTCTCTTCAGAGCAGATTTGCACACATGAAAAAATTGTTTGGAGCATCATCTTGTAACTTTCTTTACTGAGTTAGTATTTCAGCCATATTAAAACTGATAAGCAAATGATGGAAACATAATGATTTCAGCTTTCTCACGACACGTGCCTCAAAGATTCCTTTTCTGTCTCTGCTGAGAACTGAATACCAACAACCCACATCATCAAAAGAGACCACTAAAATCAAAGTAACTTTCTCTTCCTATTTTTGTATGTAGGCAGTTCTAAAGAATCTTGCAGAAGCTGTAAGAGGTCGTTATCATTGCTACTCTTCTAAGGGAGAGGTAGGTGACAGGTAGAGAGGCAAAGCCTTTTTCTCTCTTTTTGATGATTCTTCACTTTGAGAAGGTAAAATAATTATCACCTGAATAGAAGTTGGTGCTGTCAGTCACAGAAATGCTGAGGATGTGGTCAATAAACCTGTGGTTAATTCTTTCTGCAACTGAAAATGTTTCCTAAAAGTGCAATAAATTTTGCAGTTATTGTTTACTGACTTACAGCTGATAAAAGCAGTGGCTTACTGTAGAGTGATTCAAAGTAATAAAGTAATATCTTGTTTATAAATGATTACTAATTTATGTGCAGTGCATTAGATACATTTACACTCAATTCTGCTATGCCAGGCAGTCTTGTATTGATGTTTGCACAGTAAACTAAGAAAGCTGGTTTCAGTTGGTGTTTGAACAGTAGTTAACTTATTTTTCCCCATTTGTTTTTATAATGGCAGAATTTTGATAGCAGTGATTTTCATCTGCTACTTCAGGAATCCCAGAAGGCTAAGGACCTACTCAACTCCATCAAACAGACTTTTCAAAGAAGAGGTGGTGGCTTGCTTAGTAGTAAAACAGCAGCTGTACGTATCTTTTTATTTTCAGATGTACTTTGAATAATCAGGGTTAGAAATTTTAAGTGTTCACAATATGAAAAAAAATTGCATGATTAATCAGGTATTTTCATTAGTGAACTTGGAATATTCTGTATTGGACATCTCTTGTAAGAGCAAATTAAGTACAAAATCAGTGAAGGAGACATTTTGCTAAACACTCTTAAAAATGCATGAAAAGAACATTGACCTGTGATCATAATGGGACTCTAAGAGGATCACTAGCCTAACTCTATGCATGATCATTTAAATGAAGTTCCAGCAGTCCTTTAAACTGGTGAGAAGATACTTACTCCCATGTGATTTAGATGGACATTTAAATCCATTGCAAACTTAGAGTATGCTAAAACTTGCAAGAGCTTTTCTTGAAATCCATTTTAGGTTTCCACAGCATTTGCAAATACAGCACCTTCCAGCTTCTTCCCAAAGCCTCCAAAGCACAAAGGACCATTAAATATTCAAACACCAGGCATCCTGGCCAAAACCTCAGCAGCTTGGTTAAAGACATATGGATTGAAAGGTAGCACAGAAAGAAAAGCTTAACAGGTATGAAACATGAATTAAAGACAGAATATATGTTTTATTTAATGTATTTGTTTCTTCCTACAGCTAAAAAGTTAGACCTTTATCAAGTTTTGGCTCCCAGTGCTTTCTCTCCTGTGGAAGATTTTGTTCCTATTCTTAATAAAACAGTATCATCAACTCTACATGAGGCAAGTGATGTGTTTGTGGGGTTTTTTTCTTTCTAGTGCTACATTTTTCTAATTAAATCAGTACTTTATAAGGTAGCTGAAATTCTACAGGCTGAAATTGGAGTCATAGTTTCAAATCAAATACTTCTGTCATTCTTAAGAAGAAATCCCATGTTAGTCTATCTTATGTTCTGTAAACAGTTAACACTATTTATCCTTCTAGAAAGTGATGATGCAGTTTGAATGGTACGATGGAACTGTGAAAAATATCCATGTTGACCTGCCGCTATTGTACAACTATCAGGTGAGTTGTCTGTCATGATGCAGCCTTGACTACCATGTAATTATTCCTCATTAATTGTGTTGTTAGCTAAATACTGCAGGGATTCATGTACGGACAGCTGTCCATGAAAGTCTGCAGCCACTGGAATTCTGACAGGTAGTAGTGATTCTCGAGGAGTTCCTCCTAGATTAGAATGCAGATCATCAGAGAGAGGGACAGGTTTAATAAAGGAGAAGCTGTTTGGGGATATTTGCAACCAGGGTTTGCTATGTAGGTCTGTCAGTCCTTTTTCTTTCCCACTTCACTAGCAGTTCTGACACAGGGCTATGGGAATGCTTCCAGGCAGGGAAAACAATTCATTAAAGTGGGAGTGATGAGAAGTCTGTGGAACTCTACAGCCAGACCAAAAGGAGAGTGTGAAGTGGCTGAAATGAAAGCAGCTTCTGTGGTTCCTTGGTAGATGCTTGTGTTTTGTGCTCCAAAAGCATGTTAAATTATAGCTTTATTTCCGAGTTCAGTGCCCTTTTCTAGCTTGATATGCCCTCATGTAATGCCTGCATATACTTGGAAAGGTCATGGTGTATAGAGTTTGGACAAATTACCTTAATATCAAATTGATACTGTGTTAGAGAATTACATGTGTTTGAGAATATTGTGTTTATGCTAAATGATGTGTTTTGTTATGAACACTGCCTAAAAATGCTATTGAAGAAAGGGTAAGCTTGCAAAAACTGTATTTTTAAAGGTTTTTTTTTTCTTTTCTTGATATGCCTGACCACTGTTTTGGGACGTGCTAGCAAGAGAAAAGTGAAGTGGAGATACAGACCTGTAGATTCTTTGTTGCTTTTTTATCACTGTATGTTTTTTTCATGGACCATGTTCTCATATCTGTACTAAGAATGAAATGTCACTGTCTAAATGAATGAAAATCTATTTTTTCATTACTATGCTGTTATGGCATTTCTGTATTAAGCATTTGGCAATAAAAGACTTGAACTTTTTATTTTAACATAAATCTTCTTTATTTATGCATAGAAAATCCTTGCTAAAATGGTAAGAATCTATGAGAAACGAATTGACTGGCTGTGTGTTGCTAGCAGAAGAATATGGGGAAGTGTTTGTGAAAGAAGGTATTGTATTTTTTTTTTGTGAGGTTTGAAGCCTTAATGTGTTTGAGAATGATGTTTATTTACATTTTGTCTGAGGCCTTACTCAACCTCAGTTGCACATTTGCTCATTTTCCTGTGTACAAACCTTGACTATGAAGTTCCAGACAAAAGGGAGGTAGCTGAGGCTGCTGTTACTGGAGATTTTCTTGCTCATTAGTTAAGGATTGAATTAGCTCATGTGGCCACTGTGTTGTGCTGGGAACTCGCATCCCACTGAGTGCCCACCTCATCTCTGGGTCCTTCCAACATTACTGCTCCCAAATGATCCCCTGGCTGTTAACTGTCACCATCCTGCATTGTCTCTGCAAGCAAGATTGAAAACTGACCATGCTCAGAGTCTCATCATTAACACTTCTCTAAAAACAAGTAATGTCCTTGATAACATCAGTCAGTCCATAGCTGAGCAACCACTCTGGCACTGACACGCTGAGAGAGGCTTCACCATTTGTCTTTGCAGTAATATTCCACATGTTCCTGGAATGATGGCTGGGGAAAGGACAGTGAACTCCCCAACAACTCTCCTTGCTGGCAAACATCCACACATTCCAGGAGGGTTTTAGGTACTCAAGTACAGAGAAGGAGGAGGACCTGTTTGGGGTTCAGCAGCCGTTATGGCACTCCAAGTCACCAGTACCCTGATTATTCCATTGTTTAGGAAAGACAGAAGTTTCCATTACTGTGACTTTTTTTTACTTTTTAAATCTCACCTAATGTTTTGCAGAATTATTTTAAAATATAGATTCAGTGTTTATACATTTTGCTACATAAGTAGAAGATACTTTCCCTGACAAGTTAGAGTGCACTGAAGATAAGAATACATAATTAAATAATTTTTTTCTTTTTTTGGTAACATTTTTATATAGGGTGGTTATACTTGTTGATATATCAGTGACAAACTCGACCTACATCTCTCATATCCAACGTTTTTTGCAACTTTTACTTGAGGAACAAATGTCAAACAAGGATTACTTCAATATTATAGCGTGAGTAACTATTTAAGGGTCTTTAAAAATAATTGGACTGCATTGCAATGAGAGAAATATGCTGAGATATTGTAGTTACCAATGGGCTTATTTTAGATTTTTAATTGTAGTTAATGTTTTTTAGTGAAGTAATTGCAAGACTGGCACTGATTTGTCCTTACTGCATGAGTGCATGGATCAGATGTTTGGAGACCAGATTAGTAATTAGAAATCACTGTTTTGGGTGAGGCTCACTGGAACTGATTCCATCATACCTGTAACAAATACTTGTCCTGCTATATTGTTCATAACAGTATTAATTCACCTGCCAGAAAATTATTGGAAGAAGATTTTGGTGTCTCAGGTACCATAACTGAGAGCACCCTTTAAATTTTACTAATTTAACTGGAGTTACTAATACTAGTAACTCCAACACTGTTTAATATATTACAGTGCTGCAACTCTGTACTCAGCACTGGTGGGCAGGAACACGAGGCACAGCTGCTGGGCAGGTGTCTGGCAGGTAAAAGTAAGAGCCAGCAGCTCTCAGAGTTCCAAACATTTTGTGGGAGCAGAGCCCTTATCCCGCGAGAAATGCAGGCAGCATCTGAGGGTTGGAGTTCCTTTTTCATAATCCTTGCACTGAGCTTCTCCCAGCTCATGTAGGATCCTGTGCAGGCAAGAAAATCAGACAAACCTTGGCTGATGGATAAATGTGGATAATTAAATGGTTTGAAATAGAAAACAGCATCAGGCAATTTTATGTCTGTAATACCCCAAATGAGATTTTTCTTTTTCAGTGAATTTATTCTGTCTTTTTGCTTGTTCTAAAGCAAAATCTGAAAACTAATTGCTGTTACCTTTCCACAAAAGATTTGGGAGTGACATTGTGCCTTGGCAGCAGGAACTGCTTCCTTCCCAACCAGAAAACTTAGAAAAGGCTTGGAGGTAGGATCGAATAATTATCCCATGTATGTGAATTTCACAGGTGCCTTGAAATTAGGTAGAACCGAGAAAAATTGTGAACAAATTTAAGAAATTATAAGTTTATCATATTACAAAAATAGGCTGCCATGTTCTACACTGATTCTTCATGGTATTTCTTGTGAAAACAGCATTGTAAAAGGTTAATGAGCCCTGGTGACTTTTGTATTTCATATGTAAACATTATGTACACTATACAGAAGTGGCCATGTAAGGAATGAACAGGGTACATGAAGAATTGAAAACTACTTCAAATACAACTGGGATGTGAGAGCTAAAATATGGGGGTTTTCCTACATGCTTTGGAAAAAGTCCCAGGTTTCTGTTTGCACCTTCTGTGTTCTCATTATACCTCTGGTTTCATTTCTGTTTCTGTAAGTTGTACTATATTAATATTTTTCCATGTAAAATTAAGAGAGAATTCTTCTTTCAGAGTAAGATGCTCTGTATCTTACTTTAAAAACTAGTTTGGCATGCTGGCAGTACAGAAACCAGAACAAATAATTTGAGCCATTATATAATCTGGTTTTGCCCCCTATCATTTTCAAAAATTTTAGACTCCAGTGCAGTGTTATTTAAGATATTTAGTGCTATTTATTACTTTAAGCAGAAAAAAGAGCTTTTGTTTCTTCATTCTTTGAACTGTAAACCTCTTGGTTTAGGTGGGTGTTGAGCTTGGAGTGCAAGGGCAGTAGAAATTTCTTGAGTGCACTCAGGAGAGCTGTGGAAGTTGACTTTAAAGACAAAGATAAACACAAATCACAGGGACTCTACCTGCTGACTACTGGAATACCTGATCAGGAAACAGTGAGTGTCATCATAGGCAAATCCTCTCTAAGTTCCTATCAAAACTAATCTCAACTTTATTTTTCTCCTTTTTTTTTTCCTTATGGCTAGTCACCACAGTGGCAGAATATTCTTCCTTTACATACCTGAGGCAGCACAGCTGTCAGGGTCCCAAACTTATATTGCTGCAATTGCTAGTCATGTGTTGGAGGTAGCGATTATTAATTATGTGTGAACTATAGAAAATTCAAGATGTGCTTTTAGGATTCCTTTCCTACTCCGGCTCTGGACATCATTTCCCTGCAGATTTCTAAGTTTAAACAAGCTGATTTTTTTGTATTTTATCATTTCCTTTTGACTCATGGGAACGAAGACACAAATAATTTTCCAGTGGAACTCCATAGCACACAATGTAGAGACAGCTCCTGCTTTTATCCCAGTAATCCCTTGCTTGGATCCATGTTTGTAGTGTGTGCACAGCCTTGAGTTCCTACCTGTGTGCAGTGAGGTGTCTCCTGCTTTTGTTACCAAACCTCTGGAAATCCTGGGCAAACCTAGGGAATCCCTAAAGCCCATATGGCTGACAAGAAAATGAGGCACAAATGGACAGTTTCATCCCTACTCTGCCTCAGTGCACGGCTGTCCTGATGTCCACCATCTCTGTCTTTGGTTCCCAAATCTACCCCAGCTCACCTGTCGCCTGCAGCAGAGCTGAAAGCAGCAGTCGTGGCAACTGTTGTGTATCTGCAAGGATTGAGGGGGCACTGGGCTGCTCAGGGCATGTTCCTGTGCTGAATTGCTTTGTGCACCAGTTCAGGGACCAGTGGAGTAGATGGAAGCTTGTCTGAGGTAGAGGCTCACCACGGATGTTTCTTCTTTCTGTCCCACAGCACACAGTCAGTGCTTATGTGGCTGAGGTGTGCAGAGGTGTTGATTTACAGCTCCACGTGTGTCTGTTCAGTGTAACGCCGGGCACTGACTCCGGTGGGATCATTCCAGCCCGCTACGCCAGCCCACAGGAAACTGCCAGTGCTTTTAAAGAAATTGTCCAGGCAGCCAACGGGAGGTTTCATTGGTTTGGAGAAGCAGGTATGAGAAAAGGAAAGTCAGCACATGCTTCTCTTTCATTTATGAAATAATATTTATTAATGCGTTTTTACTCCGTTTACTTTTTTTAGGACGTGCTAGTGCTGTACGAGCACTGAGATATAAACACAGGTCATAATTTTATTGAGACTTTCAATCACATTGCAGAATATTGTAATGCAGCCTTAATGAAGGAATTTGGGGGTTTTTTCTATTTGAATTCACCATTTTCTGTTAGCCTTTTCAAAGATGCTCATTTAAAAATAGTTACTAATATGGTAGGTCCAGATGGTCAGGCTTGCAGGAAACAAAGGCTTTTTGATTCTTTGCATTGGTACTTAGCATGTTCTACAAATTGTTATAAGTTTTAAAAAATACTTATTTCGTACACTTTAAAAAAACCTATGCTAATTAGCATCTATTTGATTAACAGGTATTTTTGAAAGTGATGATATTGCCAGTATTATATCTGAAATGGAAAAAGCAAAGAACTACTCCCAAAAGGTATGAATTACATAGAACTTTTTAGATTACGTGTTTCTTCCAAAAAAATTTCAACAGTGTTCATTCAGCTGACAGTTCAGAAGATTGGACAAAACCCTTTTATGATGAGCAGGAATGCTCTCGAGTGTGAGAACAGTGACCATAGAGTAAATATGGACTGGAAAGCAGCTGTACAGCAGCACTGCAGTGACTGGTGATTCCTTACCAAATACAAGGAGTTTACAGAGTGATTCTCCTTTTTGTTGCCAGTCCTGTGATGAATTCTTTTCAAGTAAATTAATTCTTCTTTATAATACAGTTATATATGTTATATGCAAATAAATAATTCTACATTCTTGTAAGTCCCAGTGTGGGGAGGGCTTGTCATGAGCATAATGCCTTTGTCAATTCTAAACCAAGTTGTTTTCTGAAGTGCTCTGAGGGTGTAGGACTAGACTGTCACTCTCCATATTCCATGCACATGACTTTTTCCCAAAGATACCCAACAGAATCACTGAGGCAGTGTAGCCAGCCTGGCAGTGTGGGGGCTGTTTCTCATGAAAATGTAAATAGAAAGAGATAAGCAGGAAGAACCTTGTCCAGGGGGCTGAGCACCCTGTTGGATGCAAGTCTGAATCACAAAAGTTGCACTTTTTTTAAAAGAAGAGCTGGTGGCTATTCAATGACAAAATACTTGGTTATCACTTAGCAGTTGCATGTACTTGGTTCACCATCTCCCAGTTTGTTGTAGCCCTGTCTATTTACCCTGCTGCCTTTTGGGTCAGTCTGTCTGCCCAGAGCAGGAAGGGCTTCCCTACAGGATGTTTGAGCAAGCACAGCACAAAGGAGTTTGTGTTCAGTTAGAGGTGTTAAGCATTATCAGATAGGAATTTTATTTATTGTTTAAGTAGTAAATACAAAACACTGTCTTTGAAATGTCATTTATTTAAATTCTGTGTATATGAATTACTAAACAACGTGAATTGCCATTTCAGTGTGCATTCCTAGTGGAGTCCTTAAAGCAACGCTCAGTAAATCAGTCTGTGACACCCCTTACCCCACAAGGAGACTCAAATGTGCTTATGAAGAAGGAGAAAAAAAGGCCAGAGAAGGTGCCATCTCCTGAACCCACAGCTGTGAGTCTGGCTAGAATGGTTTGAAATGCTCCCATTTTTAATATGCTGTCTGTTAATTAGAGATTCTACCCAGATATTGGATGCTCCTCTTGGTGAGAGAAGTGCTCAGCTGAAAATCTGAAGGAATAAAAACAGCACTGTGATAGTACTTTGAATTTACGTTTGCATTCAAAATGCTGCGTATGCCAAGAAGTGCATCTTAATAATTCATTATAATGGAACCACACGGCAGTGTCAAAAGGTGTCTAAATAATCCTTCCTCTGACCTTAAAAAAATTATGTTTAATGGAAACAAAGGCAAAGCAGCAATGTGCTTTACCAAATTACAGCTATTTTGCAAGTCCTTCTAGTAGGTACTGAATTTTCTGGTGTTCTGCTCATTTCCAGATGAGACAGCTGCAGCTCAGTAGCATGTCTTTGGCCTCACAGAGAGCCAGAATAAAACAAGAACAGGATTCAGCATTTGTTTCCTGCCTGCTGTGCCTATTTCCATGGAGTTACACTACTGAGTCCCTTGGGATTGTGCTCGTGTTTTCTTTGTTCACTTTGGCTGTGCATACGTCTGTTTGGAGTAGGAGTGCAAATCTGAGATATGCATAAAGGGCCAGTGCTTACTGCAATTTTCAGGTCTCATCTTTGAAATGGGAATGGCATTGTAGGTGTGGGAATGTAAGAAATGGGAATGTAGGTGTGGGAATGTTGCAAAGGCTTTGTAGGTCTTCCAGGCTCTTTTATCAAAAATGACATAGTCTCAACACCTCTGCACTAATGCAGGAGAAACTAATTACTCAGAGATGACACTAGAGCACAGTTTTGCAGGGATTAAACTTGTAGAAAACAAGTACAGGGTTGTTGGTAGATGTTTGGTGATATTTATAGTAGAGCTGTATGTTATATTAGATGCCAGTTGCTTGAAGGCTCAGTGTCACAGCAAGTCTTATCCTACCTTAGGGTTAAACAGGTGTTTGTGTTGTTTAGCAGACTGCTCAGCCCTAGAGGGATGAGCCAAACCTAAAGGAGAAATTACTGGAATCAGCACTAGATTTCCAGTATTCAGTAAAATGCTGAGGGAGGTACTGAATACTGTATTCTGTAAAGCAAGGCCATTACCACACTCGACTGCTGGCAGAAATGGTCCAAACTCCTCTCACTGTAGGTGTTAGTCTTGAGGTTTATGGCAGCAGATGATATTTGCAAGACAATTAAAACAGAGCAATTAGAGTTACTTAACCCAGCAAGAAGCTGCAAATTAATGTGTTGTCATGGCAGTCTGTGGATTCGTCAAAGCCAGAGTAAAGCAGGAATTATAGAGTAAAGAAGGATAGTTCCAGGTTAGAATAATGCAGTTATGATCCAGCTGGAACACTTTTTACATTTATTTTTTTGTTACCAAAGGTGCTTAAGGACGTTAAAGACAGCCATGGTGCAGAGAGAAATACTCCTGTAAGAGTACTGGCATGGCGTCCTCCTAGTGCCAAAGCAGGAATTCCACCAGGTCTGTATGGATTTAGGGGCTTTTTGTCTTCAGTTTCTTCTGGGTTTTGCTTAAAAGACAGTATTTAAATTAGAGATTTAAATTGAGTTTTTAGAAGCACCTGGAATTGTAATCTTTAATCGGATTTATAGGAGACATCGTGCTTGTTTTGGAATTCCTTTGGGATGAGTTTTAGCTGTAATTTATCTCGTTTGCTTCTACACTGTGCAAGGAAGGAGCTCGGCACAGCTGCACAACGATTTGCAGGTCCTAGGATTGAACACCTGAGCTTTATCAGGAAATGTCAGATGTGTGTGATGGAAAGTAGAGCCCCACTGTGCTCCACAGCTGGAGCCACAAGGCTCAGCAATTCAGAGATCTGTTATGGCATTAGTTCAGTGTACACATTGTCACTAATTCTGTTAGATCCCCTTTTAATTAATGTGCTGTTGCACTTGATTTATTTACGAGCTAGTAATGAAGGCAAAGTACAACACCTGCCAGGTTGTTCTGAAGTGCTGACTCTTCCAGCTGCTCCCAGTTTATGGAAAGCTCTTGAACTGATTCCAGTTCCTGTTGGTCCCTTAAAGCCCAATTCATTTCTCCTCCATTTTTTTGGGGTCTTCCTGTGTTTTTTCTTTGTGTCTTTGCTAACATCTGCAATTTATTTTTCTTTACATAAAATTTGAGTCTTCAAATCTACTGATGTTGATATGTAGCAGTGTTTACAAATCTGGATTCATATTTGCATCCGAGGTGCTCTGTACAAAGTTAATTGGTTTCCCTAACAAATATCATGCTTGTTCAAATCCCTAATTTTTTCAAACTAAATCCTGTGACATTCTTCCTGATGGTAGTTTTTATATTTGTAAAGGTTTTGGTTCCATTTCATTGAAAGCCTCCTAAAGTCGTGCTGTAATATGATTTTTCTTAATCAGTATCTAAGAAAATGAAGTATTTCTAATTGTGCTGATAGAAATATAGGAAGAGAAGAATGGGGTTCAGTTCTTCTCATGCAAGAGTTTTATCCAGCTGAAGTAAGTTAATGGGGGGGTTTATCTATGATTTACTTGTAGCACAAAGAGCAAAAGAGTGGCCTCAGACTGAGAATAAAGGAAAGCACAGAGCAAGGAAGCAGCCAGAGCCTTCTGTGTCTGTATTTTACACTGAAGAAGGAAGAAGTGTGGGTAGGTGTTACCAGGGTAGGATGGGTAAAGCCCTTCTCTTATCAGCACTTTTATTATAAAACTGGATGATAAGTCACTGGTAACCAGTGTGCTTTAAACAGTGAGTGGAAGAGAGTTTCACTTATCCAACAGTGGTAAGGAATTTTAGTTTGGGTGCAGGTGGGTGGCTCTTTGTGCCTGGTTTTTTTTGTTGGGTTTTTCTTTTGTAAAGTCCTTTGGGATCTTTTGGTCAAAGGTGCTCCAAGGAAAAGTGCTGTGACTATGATTTAGATGGTTACAGAATATTGGGTTTGGAGTTTTTTGAAGGTGACAGTTTTTTAAAATAAGTGATTTTTTTAGGTACTTTGTTCATTCCTTCAATAGGTGCAGTGTTTCAGAAGTATCCAAAGGCAAAGTGCCTAAGAAAATCTGTTTCCTCTGTCACATTGCCAGAGGAAGAGGAAATCTGTTCCAGCAAAGAGGTATTTTTCTCCTTATTAATTAATTGCTGTTTTGGAACTATCCATCTGAATTAATGTAAACACTAATTGTGATTCTGTACAATGTCTTACTACTTAAACTGTTCTAATGGTTGCCAGCAATCAGTTGCTCTATTTGTTTGTCTTACAAGTGGCTGAGCAAGTACAGTATTAAAAAACTTAAACTGGAATTGCCCAGGCTGATGTTTGGTCCAGGCTGTACCCACCGGAAGAAAACTGTGGAGTCTCTGCACAAGAAAGTATCAGCAAAATACTGCTCCATCTTCCCCAGTGCAGAAATCAATGTAGGTTTTTGCAGATGTCAGGTACCTACATTACTGAAAGGCTTTGTATTTGTTTAGAGAATGTTGATTGATGTTTCTGGCTTTCTAGTGTGATGTTCTGTCTGCTCTTCCCTGTTCCTTCTAAATCAAACTTGTAGCAGAAAGCTGGAGAAGGTCTTTTATTCACCACAAAGAACCACTGAGTATGTTTGAAGTCCAAACTGAATGCTCTTTAGAATGTGTAGCATCTCCTCTGCTCATACGGTATGAAAATAATTCTTAAAATTTAAGTAAAACTTTTCAAAATCATGTGTGAGTTGAAACTGGGAAAATGTTGGATCTTGATTGTTTCAGTTTGTGTGATGACTGGAGAGAAGCACAGACAGTTAATTGCAAGCAGCAGAGTCACAGAATTTTTCTTACCCTATTCCACAGACGTAAAGACAAAAATCTCCCTGATTTCTAATCCCAACATGGCATATACAGCAGCTGAGCTCAGATTTCCTGAAGTGCCTGAAGTAAGGCGCTCTTGTACAAACTGCATTTTTCCAGGGGGTTGTGAAGCATCTGCAGTTCCATCCCAAGGAGCTGGAGATGTACACAGAACAGCTGCAGAAGGCGTTGCGGCGCTACATCCGGAGGTAACGCTGGCTGCTCTCAGGTACGGCTGTGCTGCTGTACAGCACAACTGAAACATACACACACGTTCTTCTTGGCTGCTGGTTCTGCTGGAACAGATCTGAACACAAATCTGAACCTCCAGGATGAATAAAGGTTCTCTGTCTTGCGTTTCCCTGAAATTTTAAAACTTATTTTTTGTGAATACACGAGAATTCAGCATCTGTGCAGCTGATAAACATCTCGCTTGCTGTCAGATAATTCGTTTTTGCTCTTTGTGTGTTCATGAATACAGAGCAGAAGCTTTCTATCAGCAGCATATATACAGTAACATATTAACATATTACAGTAACATAACGAAATTGGCTTTTCTGCNGCAGAAGCTTTCTATCAGCAGCATGTATACAGTAACATATACACACGAAATTAGCTTTTCTGTTTCTTTTGCTAAGAATGTGCCCTGCTTACAAGTTCAGCATCACTGCTGGTGAAGGCTATTTTGATCTCTCTGTTGCTCATAAAGGTCTTTGTTGGGAAACAGTTTAATTTTTTGCTGGATTGTAAAGGAGCTACAAATTATTTAATGTGAGTTACTACAATTAGGTAGTAATTAATGCTTGATAGTGCTAGATTTGAAGGAAGACTTTTCTGTTATTAACCTTTTAAATACCTAATTGCCACATAGATTAGACTTAATTATGTAGGCGTGTGCCCAGAATTACCCCTAAAGACCAAAGATTAGCATTATGCTCAATAAAATAAGCCTGTGTAATAACTCTTAATTAGTTGTAATGTTCTGGCCCAGGAAGCCGAAGATTGTTTGGTACCATTTTAGAAGCAAATGTCTGTGTTTTGATTGATACATCTGGTTCCATGGACCCATATTTGCCACGTGTCACAAAAGAACTTACCTCCCTTATCTGGGACCAGCTGAGAAAAAATGAAGTCAGGTATGGTGAGTGACTGATAAAGACTGAAATCTGCACTCATTATTATGTAATCAGATTGCTTAATAATTACAGTAACACAGCGCTGAAACACAGCTCAAGTAATTATTATATGTTAGAGTATAATGTGCATGTGACAAGAACTGCTTTTGCTGCTGCTTTTACCAGTTTTTGTTCTAAACTCTCTAAGATCTGAGCCTCTGCCACAGGCTGATGCTGTTTGCCCCTTTTAGGCTCAGCATTGCCATAGATTTTCTCTTCATGCAAAGTAAGAGCTGCTTTTTGACTCTTGCAAGGCTGAAGATCAATCCCACACTAGGATCTTGGATGGGGAGGGGGCTTGTTTGGGTTTGGGGTTTTTTACTGTTGGGTTTGTGTTTGGTTTGTTTCAATGTTATTTATTTACTTATTTCAAAACTGGCTTGTCCAAAGCGACTCGTTGAGGGTTAAATGTTGTGGGTCATCTTTCTCCTCAGGTTTAACCTGCTGAGATTTGCAGAAAATCCAGAGAGTTGGAAAGAGTGTCTTGTAGAGGCAGCTGATGAAAGCTGCCATGATGCTGTGCAGTGGGCTTCCACGTGCCGTGCTCATGGCAGCTCCTGCATCCTTGCAGCTTTACAGGTTGGTGTGCCACAGCTCGGAGAGCACAGCGTGTGAAACCCTCCCACCTGACTGGTAATGTTCTGGGAGAATTATTATGGCAAAGTGTACAACATCTTTATATGCAAGGCACTGAAGAGTTTAGAAATCAAGTCGCTGTTTCTGGCCCCAGAGCTCACAGATACTTGAATAATTGCTCCTACTCAGTTTTTAAAAAAAGTCAAGTATCAATGGTTTTGTTAATATTTGTGTTCAAGGAATACTGGAGAGGGAAAATAGCCAGCTGCTCAAAATGATGTTTATGTCCAGCTGTGGCTGTGATATGTTGCTCTGACCCAAACAGGATTTTAAATAAGCAGTGTTTGTTGGAATCTTGTAGGTTTTGAGTACAATTCTTGAACTTCAGTAACAGGTGAAGAAACTTCTCTCCTATAAAAATGCTCAGTGTAGAAATTACTGGTAATAACAACTTAAAACTGAACTTGCAATTTCATTAGATTTAAAATTGGAATCAAACCAGAAATGTTGCCTTTAATGAATGATTCTTCTTGCAGACATCCTTGCACAATCTCTATATAAATGTTATGGCATTCATTATGAAACAAGTCCAGCAGAGCTGTAAGGCATGTCTGTAGTACAAAGATGTCCACTGAGTCAGTTACTGTAGCAAATTTTCTTAATATTCATTCAAGTCCTAGTGAGCCTGATTTTCAGACATTAAACACCTTTAACTCCTATAAAATATGATGTAAAAATCTTTTGTCAGTAGTTCTCCAAAACCAGTTAATTTTCTTATTTCAATGAGTCAATTTTTGGCAATGCCCTGCTCATAAATATGTTGTCTTATGCGACAAATTATCTACTTAGATTTTCAAATTTATATCCTTGATCTCCTTCCTAATTAGTGAAAATGAAAAGACAACACGAAGTTGATTAATGATGTGGCAAATATAAAACTATCTTAAATCATTGGAATGGTGTTTTTGTTCTGAAGTATAGCTTTTCATATAACTGTACCAATTATTTAAACTTATTTTCTGCTTCTCAGAAGGCTCTCAGTTTCCAAGGCGTGGAGGCACTGTATCTATTGACTGATGGAAAACCAGACACCAGTTGCAGCCTGATTTTGAAAGAAATTGGAAGATTGAGAAAGAAACAAGATCTTAAAATCCACACCATTTGTTTTAGCTGTGCAGACAGGTATATGATAATTTTCAAGAACAACAAAAAAACTCTTAAAATTACTACTTTATTTATTGTCAGAAGTCTGTGCTACCAGGATGGTAACGGAGGAGGTTCTGACACAGGTAATTGCCACCTGGCCTACACTTCATACAGGAATTTATAATCACGTCCTCCAACCTATTTGTTTCCATGTAATATTTTTGAGAGATGTTAGAAATTCTTTTGCTGTTGCTTTCAGAGAACTAATTTTCATAATTGGCTTCCTGCTTTGTGCTAACAGAGGAGCTGTTGAATTCCTGCAGAAGCTCGCTTCCCAAACTGGAGGGCGCTTCCACTGCGGAGCTGGAGCTGAGGATGGGCACTTAGCAGCACACAGAATATTGGCAGAGGGGCTGCATGAGGAAGATGTATGTTCAATAAATCGGTTTGGTTTTTTTCATTGCCACTTAGTTCTTCATCAAGAGAAGCTTCATTTCAAAAAGACAAATAACGAGAAAAAATAATACAAAACTTCGAAGAATTTCACATAGAAACCAAAAGGAGGAATCTTAATATCTGTCTTTGCCTTTCTGCTGACTGCCTTGGTGAGGTGCCCAGACCCAGGAAAGGAATACACAGGGCAACGTAGGTTTTGAAAGAGAAATAAAAAATATGTTGTCTGTCTGGATGTGGGTTTTTAAGCTAACTTTAGCTTTTACTGTGTCTTCTTATCCTTGCCATCCTGTGTTTCATTTAATTGTGAAACCCTTAGACGGTGCTTAGCACATTAATTCTCCAGCATGAGGCCTCAGGGATTGCCACAGCAGCAGAATGTTACTGAACAGAGCCAGGTTCAATCTAGGCTTGCTCTGCTCCCCCCTTGTTAACACCAAGACCTTGTCTGCAAGCAGGTAGGAGCAGGAAAATTTAGAGCGTAGGATCAGTTAATTAAGTTGGTGAAAGAGAAAATAATAAAGAGGTGCGATTTAAAGTATTTTAACTGTGTTTTCAGGATCCAGTTTTCCCTTACTTTGAAGGAGATGATTTAAAGAAACTTACTCAAGAAGTAGCAAAAGCTAGAAGTATCTTAAAGCAGGCAAAATGTTGGAGGTGAGTATTTATCAAGAGTCTTTGTATTTATTACTTCCTGGAATGAAGACAAGAATATCTGACTCCCAATGTATGTTATATAAAAAATAGATCTGGAGAATCATCTAGAATAGGAGTGAAGGACAATTAAATTGTGTTGATCCTTATGTTTCTTCACTGTTATCCTTCCAAACTGCCAGTGCAGAACCAGAAAGCACCAATTCAGTAGGAACAGCAGGCAAAAGTACCTGCAAAGAGCTTTAAAATGCATTACACCTCCTCGTGAAAGGTCACACAAGGACAGGGCTAAGCAAAGACCCCAAGGTTCCCTGTGCCTCTGTGAAAAACTTGGGGTTTGTTTTTCTTTCAAACAGGTCATTGCTTGAAAAATGGAACACAAACCAAAAGGACAATTCTGGCTCTCAAAAAAGTGCTCAGGTAAATAGCCACATTTACATCATAGTTTATGAATAGTTCATGTTTTTCAGCAGAAGGGTAATATTTTATTAAATGTATTCATTTCTAGCAGTGACTTTTCCCCAAGTTGAAAACATTTATAGTGATTTCAGTTCTCAGCTGAGAGACTCCACAGTAAAACCCAATATAACCAAAGAACAGTTCAAAGAGAACTGTGTGGGGTGTGAAAAGGGCAAGGCAGATGTGTGTTTGTAGCTATTAATGGTCTAGCAAGCAGTTCAGCACATTAAGGGTTAGAACCAGGTGTCATGGCTGTAATAACAATTGCTGCATGGGCCGCGTGATTTATCTGTTAAATGAACAAGGCTGGCTGAAAAAAGACCCCACGAAGAGCAAAGACAGCCTCAAACATGGCACTGTCATCCCAGCGTGGTGGCAGAGGCAGCTGGGCAAACTCAGCCTCTCCCAGAGCCGTCCTGCTGCGTTCAGACTGGCAAAGGGAAACCCAGGGAAGGAGAAGCTGCTGGGTGGAAGCATTTCCTCAGGGTTATCACGACAGAAGTGTTGTCACAGAGCTGATGGCAGCTGTCTGTGTGCCCAGTGCTTTTCCTCAGAGCTGCACCAGAGAACCTTGGCCTGCCAAGATATTCCTCAAGGATTGTGCAGGATTGTGAGTGTGTAAAGGTGTGCTTGAGCATATATATATATATTGAGTTGTATTTCAAAAAGTATTCATGTGCTTCACTTGTAGGATTAAATTTTTAGATGAAGAAAAGATGCTGAAGAGGTATGGAGTGATACCTATAACCTGCTTCTTTTCGAAGTGTGCTCAGAGCTTCCAGCTTCAAGCAGAAAAAGAGAAGATTTATTCTTTGTTGTCACAACTGCTGGCAAGATAAGAAGTTGCAGATGATATGAAGTTGCACTGAATCCACTTGCAGATTTTGCAGGATTCAAAGTAAATCAAGCCCTAAACTCTACAAAGTTTAAATAAAAGTAGAGGATAGTTTTCAGTATAGCTAATACAAATTTTAAAAGTGTATGTATTTCTAATGTAATCAGTAGTTATACAGGGTCACAACTTCTGTTTCTCTTCTACTACATCATATTAATAATTCCTTCTATTAGTTTCTGGTATACCTAAATTGTCTTTTTTGTCAGTTGGTTTGAGACTTCTTTGCTGATGCTTATTATCCCTAACAGATGGGACAGATGGCTGTGATGTTAGGAAGAGAATTCTTTATGCCAGTTTTGCATAGAAAGTCCAAGAAATAACCTTAGTGCAGAAAATAAAGCTTGTAAATGATGTTTTTGCACAGAGAAGTTTTGCTAATAATTAGTTCAACTCTTTGCTTTTCATGTTGGCAGTAAAGAGAGATTTAGAGTTGATGATTCAGAAATGATCAGACATGCAAGAAAGCAATACCCTGTTGCTGATGTATAACCAGACACTGCCAATCTTCTGAGCAATTCTGTTCTTACATATTTCCTGTCTAGAAATATTAAAAATGTTTGCCAGTACCAGTTGATTTCTGAAATATACTTGTTTTTTACTGATTTCTGTAATGACAGCTCATTAGTGTTTTGTAGATGTTCACTGTTGTCTTTTAGAGGGTTAGAAATTCATCACAGGTGTTTAATATATGTAATATAATAAAAAGGGATTCAGATTTCAAAATTCAGATACTTGATCTGCATTTATTCAGGAGCCATTTGCATCTCCTCAGTGCCAGCTTATGGGGATGACTGGATATCCTGTGATGTGGGAGACTGTGTCTTTTCTGTCCCTTTATCTCTTTGTCTCTATAAAGAATTAAAAATGATTTCTATCATAAATGTATCTTTTTACTGATGTGTGCTCTGAACCAGGGACTCTGGCCTTCCATGTTAGTACCAGCCTTAACTGGAATGCTGCAGTTAAACTGGTGCTTTGTGCTATGCATCATGTTCTGGGGTTCTATTTGTGGACGTGTGTAACTGCTGAGAGGATTTGATAGGAAAATTAGTTGTAAATTAATAGGATTGGTTACATTTCTGGTTGGGGTATAGAAAGATTAGGTGAAGGTCACTGATAAAATGAGGATTTGTACTAACAGAAATGTTGAAACAGTAAATCCAGGTAGAAAGGATGAGCTTTCTGTATTGCCAAAAAGGGTTTCTTATTTTTTCCTTGGCGGGTTTAAGAAATGTCCCAGTACTGTAGTGTAGATTCTGACATTCCTTTAAAAGAACTTCAAAGGAAGTACACTTGTGCAGGTGTGTTTAATGGTGTCAGAGGCTCTTTGTGAAGTAAGGTCATAATGAACATGTTGGATTTTGCAAATGTGGATAAGCATCAGAATATTTCAGTCTGTTGTGTTAGACTGCAACTGGCAAAGCTCTCATTTAGAGCCTTCTTTTCCCCCCTGTACAATATTTGGTGTTCAGAGGTTTTACACTATCAAAACAATTGCATTTATACAGCGTCTCCATTGGCTGATTGTCAGTGCATCTGTGACCCAAAATTTGGGGCAGCCTACATGAATACTCATCACTGAGCTGTTTGTTCTGGCTTGCACTGGGCGTTTGTTTCCGTGGGCAGAGCGCGTTTCTCTGGCTGTCCTGAGCGTGAGCTCACACTCGAGGGAGGTGCTGGGAACCCAGGAGCCTGCTCTTTGCAGCCCGTGTGAGCTGAGGGCTCCCAAGCCTTCTGTTCAAGAGAAATGCAATGAAAAGAAAGGAGCAAATGCTGATGTTAGAATTGTGTACAGTCAGGTATTACAGCACTGAGCCATTGCACCCCATGCAGGTTCTCTTCAGTGTGTTCGGCCTGCGCGGCCGAAGCCTCGTGCTCCTGCAGCCTGCTCAGCCCTGCGGCCTCCTCAGAGCAGCTCCTTGAAGTAAAATACAGATTCTATCGCCTGGCTACCTGCCTGGGAACTCCCACCCTGCCTGCTCCCAGCGGTCTGAGGGCTGCTCAGCCACGAAGACATTTTCAGGAGATGCCTCAGTGGGGACGACCTGAGTAATACTCGGTTTGTGACCCCGGTGTCGATCTGTCAGCTCTGCGTCATTTGCTTTCCTGGCTTGTGCTTGCTGGAATGCAACTCGCTGTATCCAAGACGTAATAAAAGAGGAGTTTTATAATTGACCACATGCATATTTTGCTGCCAGCTTGTTCGTAAGTCATGTCATTGCTGTGACTCACTGAATATCCTGATTTGTGTGCGGTGAATTAAAGACAAATGGCTAAACCAGTTGCTACCTCCACGGGTGTGTGCGACCCCTTCAGAAGAGGGCTGCTTCCACAGCAGGAGTTGGGAATTTCCATGTGGAGCAGCTCCTGTACTGCCATAATTTCCAGTTTCCAGCTGCTGACCGGGGTTTAACTGGTGCAGATGTCACAAACTCCTAGCAAGGACTGGCAGTTCAGGAACTGCTCTGTGCACGGTTCAGCCGTCGCTGCTGCAGGGCACAGCTTCCAGGGGAGGGGGGGGACAGCTTGGCCTGGTAACAAATTCCTCCATCGAAATATGCCTGAATTTGAGTCACCCCCAGCAGTTCATGCTGCTTCAGTGGAAGGTAATGGCAGTGTGTGTTGTGTCCTTCAGAATTCTGTTCAGTAAGAATTCTATTCAGTAAGAATTTCTCTGTGCCCTCTAAGCATGTTGTTATTATTGGTATGTATCTAGATTTGTAACTACAAAGTTCCAAGACTTTACGCACCCAAATGTGTTAATATAACTCAGTCACAGGAATTTTCACTGAATCATTTTCATGCATCTAAATCAGATGTATATTTCATTCCATTGAACTTTGGTCCTCTGTGAAACCATCTCAGATGCTTATGAGATGTTTGCTTGCTGATTAGTTAAAATAAGTAAGTAGTAGGAAGAAGGGAAAATTCAATTCCAGAAAATTGCCAGCATCAAAAAATACCCTTTTCCTTCCCTGTTACAGTAATGATCATTTAGGTTTTCAGTAATGAATGTGCTGGTAGAAGTAACTTATAAGGAGACTGATAATCCCTGACTCATATCATGTGAGACTCCATCTGTTAGAATCCTAAATTCTACCCAGAATTTAAGTACCTCAGGCAGACCTTGTAAGCCACAGGTTTATATCCTTTCAGTGACAGGGGCTGCCTCTGTCACCATGGCCACTCCCAATGTGGTACCAAGGCTTTTCTAAAGAGAGAGAAACGAGCAAATAACAAACCTGTTGGAGGTGGTGTTACAGTATCTTTCAAACTTGCATCTGTATAGTTTGTTCAGCACTTCTGTTCTCTGTGATTCCTGTGTGTAGCAAGCCAAGCTGTGATCCCTGCTAATTGTATAAAAACATGCCTTTATTCAGTACAAATAATGCAGTATTTTTATTTATGATGCATTTGTCTTCCTTCCCTTCAAATATTGCATAAACTGTTCTCTTCTTTAACAAGACCCAAGGGCTGATACAGGGATGTTCACTGGCGCTGTGAGGAGTTGCTTTGTCTCTTCCTGTAATTCCATCCTGACTTGGCAATGCAGGCTCAGAGTTATCATTTCATTTGACCTGTAAATCAATCTGTGTAACATGCAAAGTAACCACGAATGCAAAGGAAATGAGAACAAAGTCATTTGAAAAGCATTTTATGGGGCTCGTTCCAAGGCTGTATTTACGTGTGCTTTATTCCTTCCATGAGGAAACAGTGAAGTATGCAGAACTGCAACACAAATACACAAAGGAACAGGAAAAAGGAAGGATAGAGTGAGAATATTTATGTATGGTAATGAAGAATGGAGGGATTTAAGAAGAACCTGATCTCTTAGCTTTGCAGCGAGGAATAAGGATCTGCATCTTCTTTTCCTTTCTGGCCTGGGCTTCAAGCATGACATGGGTAAGTTGCTTTGCCTCTGTGTCTTACTCCTCTAACTTAGCAAGGAATGTGAAGAATGTTGTATTATCGTAACACTTTGGGTATTGTATTATATTACATTTGTTTTTGCGTTAATATCATGTTGGTAAACTTTTAGGAATGACTTCATGCCTTAGAAATATTTGATATGTACCAATGTTTAGCATTTGGTGACATGAAAAATATTCGGAAGTTTCCTTTCCGAAATTCAGATCCCATGATTTATCTTTTTGACCAAAAATTCTAAGCACAGCTAGACCTAAGTAGAGTTCTATTCTTTTCCACTTTTCCATTAATACTGCAAGACCTGATTTAAATGCTTTTTAACATCTTCTGTCTTCTCTCACATAAAGGGTGAACATCTTACTGCTGACACTTCTCTTCTCTTGGCTCTCTGTTGTTCCAGACTCAGTCCTTGTTATGAGGGTGATTGTTTTTGTAGTCACAAAGAGATAAAGTCAAAAGAGATAAAGTCAAAAGTACCCTACAACAGCTCTGCCCACACTCCTCTGGGGCTGCAGAGGGGATCAGTGCTCTGATCCCCTGTCCAAACAACTCCCACCACTCTGAGTTCAGAGTGTGTCAGTACCTGTGGTGGGGCACCTGCATGGGAACAAGTGCACAGGGAGGTGCTCAAACACATGGCAAGCTTGGACAGCTCTGCTAATTTAGGGCTTAGAAAATTTTAATAAGCCAAACGAAGAGAGGATATTTTTTATATTGCGGGTATTTCAGCAAAACCCTGTCCTTGAGTAGCTTTAAGAGAGCTTAGTCTCTTCTGCTTTTCTGCTATTCCTCTGCCCTTGGGCACTCCAGAACATCCCATCCTGCCTGTGACTCACGCCAAATATCCACCTGTCACCTTAACTCACGCCTCTGTCGAGCTCTTCGTGCTCTGGTTATGTCTGTTAAAGGCTCCTTTCTGCATAGCATCTTCCACCCTTGAAAACCATTCCTCAGGTTCCTGGTACCCCACAGCTGGAGCACAGCTGCAGTTCTGTGGCCTGGGCGTGCAGAGCTGTGGTGTTCACAGGGACTCAGCGCTGCCTCTCACACATGTTTGAAAACCGTGCTTTGAAACCCCCGCGGGTCCAGGGCCCAGGACTGGCACAGGGACCAGGCTTTGTGTGCTGAGGACAGAGATTGTCTTGTCTGTCCTACACCAAATCCTCCTTACTCAGTTCAGGCTTGGCTCTACCAGCGTGTGATGTGAGATGAACTTGAGTAAGCTTCCTGGGTTCCTCCATGAAACAGTGCAATTACATTTCAACATTGCTTTGCTGTCTGGATGTGAGCAACATTTTGATAAGCCAACACAGCATTTCAGAAATGTGGAGCTTCTCCGTGTAAATAAACAGACAAACTCCCTGACACCTTCCTGTTGTATTTTATAGTCATCTGCTGCAAGTCCTGGATGCTTTGTTTCCATGTGCCTACATGAACTGTGACTGGCCATAGGAGAAAAAGTAGAAAAAGGCAGTATAGAGTTGTGATTCAAGACCAGAAGCAAACTCCAATCTTAAGGCAGCAGCTTTTCTCCTTGTAACTTTAGCTTCTGTCAGAAATGCTAAGCAGGATGCATTGAATAAAATATAGCTGTCCATCTTTACTAAAGAGAAGAGAATAAGCGTAACAGGAGAGGTACAAAATACCAGTTCTGAAGACTCCTCTGAGGTGTCCCCTTCTTGCCAAGGTGGAAACCAAAGCCGAGTTAAAACACTCTTTGCTGAATATCACTGAAGAGTGAGGGATTGATATCCCTTGAATAGCTGACCAGCTGCTTTGACTTGTGAAGGAGCTCTGGAACAGTTCAGGGATAGAATGGGCACTTCATCTCTTGCATTAAATGGTGATGGCTGTCAGTGCCGTGGACAGCTCAAAACAGAGAATTTGGTGTTCTTGAGGGTTTTGCTGTGAGCTGAGCTGGTCACTCACCCAGCAATCCTGGGAAGAACAGATTGAAAGGTTCTGGTTCTAATGCTGACTACAGGGACTTTGGAGCACACATGTTATGCTAAGATTTATTTGCCTAGGTGTGAGTTTGAGTTCTTGTCAGCACATGAACATTAAATTACATTTAAATTGCAATTGGCTGCCTATGAACTTGAGATATTTCTAACATGCAAACACTGAAAATTGTAGTAATTTATATTTAGATGTGGGAGTGTTTCTTTAGCATCTTAACTACTGTTTTGAGACTTAATTTTAGACACGCCCATTTAAAAATGTTGGCTTTGATTTCTCATTGTTTAATTTGCAAAAGCATATGTGTTTTAAAAGTGCTTTAAAATTTTAGGACAGAGAACATCTAGTATTATTAATCATTTAATTAATTCATCATTTATTAATTAATGCATTATTTAACAGTAAATCACCTTTTCCTGTTCTGTTGTGTACAAGGTAGTTTATTACCTTCATTCATCTTGAATGCCAGAGAACAACCCTTGTGCCTACAGTTAAGCCTCTCTGCAAATACAAAATTGGGTTGGGGATGGAGATAGAAAAGTCAGGATGAAAGTTCTGTGTAGCACAGCCAAACAGGATTTTTGTCTCTTTTCTAGTACAGTTTATCTACAGGATGATGGTACCAATTATTTGTGTTGTGTAGTGTCTCACACTTTGACCAGATAGGTGAGAGGTGCCATCCTGTTAAGAATATCGCGATGTGGTGAATTTTTTTTTCTTTTCTTGAAAAGGAACGTAAATTATGTGCTAATTAAGCCCTGCCCTTTTTTGGCTCCCAGCCCAACCACCAGCTACATAGGAGCAGGAACAGCAAAAGGCCTGAGCACACGTGAACTTCTCTGTCTGCCCGAGAGTACCTGATGCCCTTGAGTCACAAATTGTCCAGCAGAGAGGATCTCACCCCTCACCTGGGCAGCAAGGACCGGGACAGCGCTGACTGCAGGACTCTGCCGAGGGTACTTACTACTTCTTCAGCTATTTCTAAAAATCTGATAAGTTTGACTCTTAACTTTTTATGGGAAGTAATTAGAACACTTCTGATATTTGAAATGACAGTAGGGGAGCTAAGAGCAACTCACGCTGCATGTGCTGCGTGAGACGTAACTGTGCTCATCATGCAGAATACATTAATAAATTGGAATAGCTCCTATAAATTCAGAGAAAAAAAAGCAAGTTACTGATTCTGGAAAGAAGTATTTTTTTAAAGAAAATTGTTTACATCTGAAATTTGAAAACAACTTTCTAATTCCATGAAGCAGATTAATATCTTAATGCTATTAGTGCCTTTTAAGAAAGATTTCTAGAAAAAAAATCTTTAAACTCTTTTATGCAACCTCCAGCTTACTTAAACCTTAAGGAGATATAATTGACAAGTATTCAAATATATACCATTTCTCAAATGTCTTGGTTTATTTTCCTGACTAGTAGGATAACATCTATTTGGCATGAATATATCAGAAGTTAATGAGTTTTCAAGGATAAAATGTTTGATTAAACCAAGCATTCAAAAATGCAATCATAGCTGTTAAGGTTAGGTAATTATAATGGCTCTAAAATCCTGTAATTTCTCTTCATTTCTATATAATATGAAACTTAGTGACAAGAGGAAAAGACTAAATCTTGGAATAGAAAAGTATTCAGACTCATTACACATCGGAATACATATATACATACATTACACCGGAATTATGAATTTATACATTTTAAACACATTAAGATAATAAAACTAGTACAGGAGCATTGTCATGTGAAAGTTACTGAAATTACCCAGCTCTCAGAGCATCATGCAGGAATTTTCAAGAGATCTTCTCTGTTGCAGTCGTGATGCCAGAGGGATCCACGGAAGAGCTCCACGGCAGCCAGCCCTGGGAGAGCCAAGCTGGGCTGCTGGCTGCCAGGGGCAGCAGGACCATGGTGACAGGAGGTGGAGGCTACCTGGGATACAATCTGGGATGTGCCCTCGTTAGCTCAGGAATTGCCGTGGTGCTGTTTGACGTCCGGAAACCGAAATGGGAAATTCCAAGCGGAGCGGATTTTTTCAAGGTATGCTGAGGTTACACATCTAATGCTCATTATCAAGGCTTCCTCTTAATGGCCTTTGATTAAAACATTTAGTGAAAAGCCTTTCAGGACGAGAAGAAGCTGTGGTAAAAGGTTCTTGCATGCGTAAGTACCTGACAAAGGGATGGCAGAAAGGGTCCCAGTGGGCAGTTTCAGTGCCACCAGTGATGCTCTGGTGGGAGCCCCAGGGAAACAGTGAACAGTAAAGGGACAAAGGTTCCTGCTCAGGGGAATCATTTCAAGTAAAAAGGTGAGAGCCGAGACAGGGCAATAAAAGGAGTCACAAGTGCAGAACGACTGCCACGCAGAGAATGATGGAGGAAACTGGGATTTCCAGGCTGGGAAAGAGGTGACTGGGGAGCGGGAGGGCTCTCCAGGCCCTGAGTGGCATTGAGAGGGACAGGGATTGTTCACCGTCCTTCCAGGGCAGGAAGGAAGGGCCATCAGGAATGAGGAGTCAGTTCAGTGCAAACAAAAGATGTTGCTTTTTGTGCCGTGGGTTAAAGGCATATACAAAGCCTCAAGAAAAATTTACCTCCAGTGGAAACTGCTAAATAGATAAATTAAATTAGGCTCAAGAGGTCTTCTGAATGAAAAGGCTTTGAGACAAGAAGAGCATTCTGGGGGAAAGTGTCACATTTGCCTGCCCTGTTCATGCTCTTCCTGCAGCACCCGTTTATGAGCACTGATTCTTTTGAATTTTGAACAATTCTTTTTGATTTTGAACAATTCAAGGAATCACTGTGTCTGAATAAAGGGGAACACAGGAGTTGTCTGGTATTTGACAGCTCACTGCCACGTGTGGAGGACAGAATCCCCCAGTGCTCCCAGCTGTGGGGAGCACCAAGCTCTCACAGCTGCTCCAGGTGCTCAGCTTTGGGCTCTGGGGGCACCTTCTGGGTGCTCCTCTCGTGTTACACAAGTTCTGGCCAAACCCAGGGTGTTGCTCAGCTGATCTTCTCTGAGGGTTTCTTGGAAGAACGTTTGCCACCCCCACCAGAACTGGGCAGGTGATGGCAAAGCTATTAGGGCTCACAGGACCTTGGTGTCCTCTGGGCTGGCTTTGTGGTGCCAGGTGTTCTCCTTTGGCTTACATCACCCTCTGAGGCAGGTGGAAGGGAGGCAGAGCGGGAGGGATGATTCTGGGGAGAGCAGAACACCAGGCTCAGCAGACCTTGTCTGACCGAGGATGTTCTGAAGTTCAATTTCATAAACAACTTTTACAGAATATGGAAGAGAGATAAAGTATTATGGAGGAACCATTCAAAAACCATAAGCTTGATTTGTTAATGCTATAAATCCACATAATTTGATTTAAGTTTGTGGACTGATTTACATCATCTAAAGGGGACTTGAAATCTCACAAATTATTTTCTAGAATAGGCTTTTTTTATGAATCAATTTTAGAAGAATAAATATTACAAAGTGTAGGAGAACCGAACCTAGAAAATGGAACTTTGGAGTCCTAGTAAATGAATTAATAAGTGACTGCAGAGGTCTGAGCCTTGAGCAGTGATTTGGAGATGGCTAATATTGTTTATACTGGTTAGCTACTGCAGCACTGCATTGAGGGTGGGAAGTGTAAATCAGCTGTATTTGTGAAATACTTTGGCAACCTCAGGAGAAAAAAGTTGAGAGCTAAAGGCTGATTAGATTAGCTCTTAATATTATCTTCAGCTCTTTCTTTTGGGGGTTATTCTGTCAAGTTCATTACAGGAAATAATAAAATATCTAATATTTGGAAATACCTGAATTCTGAAAACAAAGGTATTACGTTGATATCTGCATGTATGGGGAGTACTGTTAATGCATTACCTGGTATACAAAAATGCAGTGTAATATCCTAATGCCACCACAGCATTTAATACTAGATACAGGTGTGTTCAGTGATATATGGAATTTCATAAATGTGATTGTAGTACACTAAATAAAGTATTAAATACATATAGAGTGTACTGGGTTTTTTACACTTGCATAAAACGGTAATTAAAGTTATCATACAGTGCACCAAGAATAAACCTTAAAAAGAGACATTTGTGAAGACAGCACAGAGCAGGTCTCAAGGTGCTGACAGAAACGGGGTTCTCTTATTTGGTGATTCCAAGGCAAGCAGCTGAACCCTTCCTGCTGTGATTTATTGTCCCTGGGGCTGGATTCTCCAGCCCTCGAGCCCTTGCTGCTCCCATTCAAGTCAAACAAGTTTTGCCAGCCTGGAGGCTGCAGGACTAAGTGTGAAAATACGCATTATAATCAAAGCCAACAAGAGTCATCTTTGTTTTGCAACAAAATACTGGCAAAATTCTTAGTCATTGACTTTTCTGCCTGTTCATAATGCTTTATTTAATTGTTGTAAACCACTGTGAAAAATAGACGAGAATATCTTTAGATTTTCCTTAGTAGCCATAATTAATATAGTTCTATAGAGAATGTATGGAGCTCTGCCTGTCAAAAATCCATTCTTTTCTCATTTCACAGGGTGATGTGAGGGATTATGAAGCAGTGTTTAAAGCATGTGAAGGGGTTGACTGTGTTTTCCATGTCGCTGCATGCGGAATGTCAGGACTGGAACAAGCAAGTACCATTTTCCTAAAGTTTTCTTTGGTTACTTTGAGAAAGAAAAAAATTGTCTGCATGGAACAAAGAATGTAATTTTACGGTATTTATGTCAGACCGAAACTGTTATAAAGGTCAAGTCATCCATACAGGCAACGAGGGAGCTATTCCTTAAATAATAAAGTCAAAGTGTGAAAGTAATGTACTACAAAATATTCTAGAAAAATGAGATCACAGTTTTAAGATCTTGGATATGAAGGTATAGCCTTTTTCTCTGATCTGAATAAGAATGACACCATTGCTCTAAAGCTAATAGTGAAGCATTTTCTTGTTGTGAACTCAGTCATGAGGAAACAGACCTCAGTCAATATGTTATGCTGAATAACAGTGATATTCACAGAGGGTGTTATCAAAAAAGTCATGAACCTACTAATTCATTTCTAGGAGCACAACAGATTGCCACTGGAACAAGAATTTGTGAAAGCGTTCAGGGAGCATAACCCTGCCTGTAATTCTTGTTTCTATATCATGGATTATCTGGGGTGTGACAAAATATTGAAGCATTATTATTTCATTTTAGATGCATTTTATCTTTCATTTTTCAACTTTCTTTGTTCATACACTGAACAAGACAATAAACACGAGAACTGCCAGAAATCACTGTGTGTCAGACAGAACTGTAACACATATCACAAAAAGGTCTCAGCTATTCTAGATCTGGCAATTGTAACCATCATATTGTGAATGTGACTGGTTTGATTAACTAAATCTTGTGCAAACTTTATTTCTAGCTTCAAAAGAAAGATCAGATCGAATCCATAAATGTTGGAGGCACAAAAATAATAATTGATGGTAGGTACCTAGATTTTCTTTCTCTGCATCTGATCCAAACCATGAATTGAAAAACTTTCTAGCTGGATGTTTCCTGTGAAGATCGGGCAGTAAAATGAGGCTCTTCTCTCCCTCCTCAGAGCACGATGCAAACCTGGGTGTGCAGGTCCCAAGCTGGTAGACTTGCCACTGGTTTGAACTGGGGATAGATTTTCAACCTGGACTTCATTCCTTGCCAGTCCAGCTAAAGCTCTCTTCCATGTACTGTTTTTTTCCCTTTACTCTGTGTAATGGAGAAGTTTTGTCCTCTTTCCTCATAGAAATAACCTGAGAGCTGTCGTACTGTTTGTTGTGTCATAAACATTTGGTAATGGGCACCATAGATGTGTATTTAGCTATTATTTTATCACATTAATACAGAAAACCTTCCATCCTTTCTGCTCGTCTGTGATCCCTTTTTATTATATACTGATTTTTAACTACTGTCTCTGCGAGATGCCAGTAGATCTCTTTCAGTACATTCAATTCCAGAAAGAATGTTTTCTGAGTGTACTGTAAATAGCAGAGCTACTTTCTCTTTGTTTTTCCTTCAAAAACCAAATGGGAAAAAAAAAAGGCAGAAAAATGGCAAAATCAGTTTTTATTTAGACTAAATTTCGTGCTGCCTGTGTGTTGTTACTGAAAAAGTGCAGAAATGGAATAATAGGCAAGTAAAACTCTAAACTAGTTAGAAGGAAGAGTTGCCACATATTCCCTTCTTCCTACCCCAACCTTCAAAGCCACAGAAACACGTCATGTCAGATTTCCATAGGCTCCCAGCAAACCAAGAGGCTGGGAGGAGTATGAACCTGCTCATCCACATTTTAATAATACACCTTATTATTGTATTTTTTCCGGAATATTTACAACAATAAATAACATTTATGATTTTCAAAGTGAGCCAATGAATGAGCTGGACGGACTGCTCTGTATGTTCCAGACATTCCCGACTTTGAATATTAAGTCACTTCAATTTTAGAAACATTGTTAAATGAAAAGGAAATTTACATTATTCAAGTTTGCAATGACATACATGCAGCAGTATTTAGCTACAATGTCTTAGCTACGCAAGACCGAAATCCGTAATTAAATCTTTGTTTAGCAAATAACATTAATTTCCTTTGTGTTTAAAGCACTGCTGATTATACACGGGCAGGGTGTGTTTTCCTGTTAACACATCATTTGTCACTCGTGAGCAGACTGAGGCAAAGGCAGTTTTGGGGCGCGTGGGCAGAGCTGGCCGTGCTCCTGTGGGACTGCGTGTCCCATCAAAGCGGGGTGCGAGAGGCAGCTCACGGCACCCAGGGCAAAGCCTTGGAGCAGCTGCTTGTGGTGGCGCACATTTATTATTGTAGGTGGTTGTGTTAAAGTTGGTATGTTCCATTCATCCCCTATAGTTAAAGTAAATGGTTTTTTCCAGTTTGTTCTGCTATTCCACCCCTTATGCCAAATAAAGTTATTCCCCGCCCTTGAATACCTATCCATCACCTAAACTCCACCCTTTGTTCCAGCAAATTCCCTGTCTATCACCCCAGTCCTACCCCTAAGTCTTGTCAATCTCCTGAGATCCCTTCCCTTTTTACCAGAAAATTCTGTGGTACTCGATGCCCTAATGGCCATATTGTGTGTCATTTATTGAGTTGAGTTCTCATAGGCGATATGCAAATGTTATCCCTCTCTAAACCCCTCCTGATGTCTGTTCCCATTGGTTGATGATTGTAACCACCCCCCTTTAAAAGTGTCGACCCTGTGTACGCTCTGGTTCAGTCGGTCTTGACTGGGTTTGGGAAATAAACCGTTTTCCTTGGACGTGTGGACTGGCTGTCCCTTCCCTTGACTCGTTATCTCTTGGGCTCGCTGCTGATTTGGTGAAGGGAATCGTGGTATTCCCCTGCTGCCTCCTGACTCTGGGCTCGAGGTCAGCAAGAGGCCCCTGCCGTACGGTGGCCCCTGAGCTGAGTTGCCGGGGAGTGACCAGGAATGACCCTTGTGGTCAGTGGCACTGCGCCACCGCAGCTGCTCCCCACAGCGCTGCCCCGAGGGCTGCACCCCTACCAATGTTCTTACTCACCTCCTTGTTATCCAGTTTGGAAAATGAACATGTTTTAAGAAAGGTTTCTCAAGGAGGAATTTTTCCCCCATGAAGGTAATTCCTCTATCCAGCTGATGACTGCAATCCAGGGATATGATAGTTACAGGTACCTCATCATGAAACATTTGGTGACCACAAGGTGTAATATTCACGTGGCAGATATTTGGGATGAAAAATTCCAGCTGAATGAAAGATAATATTATATTAAATGATAAGCTAATGTTAAAATATTACTTTTTTTCTATAAACAAAACATTTGTTTTGAAAAAGACAATCTGCCAGCTCAGTTATTTATCCCTCTTTATTTTTGTTTTAAAACAATTTATTTTGTGTATCATTGTAGTATGCAAACAAAGAAATATCCCTAGACTCATCTATACCAGTACAGTGAATGTGGTGTTTGGAGGGAATCCTATTGAAGAAGGAGATGAAGAAACTGTACCATATTTTCCACTGGAAAAGGTACTTTGTTCATGGGATGCTGTGGCATTTACTGTGCTCCAAAGGGAAGATTGTGTGAAGGAAGCTGTTTTACTGTACGTGTTCTCAGTACATTCAGCTCACAAAGTGAGTTAAATAAATACTAACGGACTTAAATTCACTCTAAGCTTGTGCCACTAAATTTTAAGTCTGTTAAGTTTTTCGTCATAAACTATGTATTTAACTAATTCTTACTATTTCTAGTTTTGTTTTGCTCAGCTGGTATCTGTGAGCTGGCTAGATTGAAATGTTGTCAGTCATAAACAGTAAGTTTGCCTATACAGATTCAATAATTATCTTATTCTGCTTTCTTTATAGCAATTTAATCATTATTCTAGAACCAAGGCAATTGCAGACCAAATGGTCCTTGCTGCTAATGGAACTTTACTCAAAGGTACATATAAAGCATTTGGGGCTTTTCTATCATTAGGAGTGTTAGTGGGCATTCCTTTCTCTGGTTGCTCATTTATCAACAGTATACTTTAACTGAAATAAGGATTTATTTTTTTCTACTCCTCTCTTTGGTGGATAATTAGCTGTTCTGATAATACCAATCTGTAAGCACTGTCCAGTGGGTCCTTCTTGTAATCCCAAGGCTCACAAGTGTCTGGGGAAGAATAGTCCCAGTTTCTTAAAGAGATTGGTAATACCAGGGACAGGTTTGTTTCCAAAGTCACACCTACATGAATAGTTGTGGCTAAAAATCTCTCTGAACATGGTAAGGGAAATATTTCTCTTTGCTTTTAGATACATATTTTGCTATTCCTACTGATTTCTCTTAACAGAAAAGTTGGCAAACTTAACTTAGGTGGGGATTCAATTTTAGCATCCTTGATTAACTACTGAGTGAATGCCTATGACCTGACAGTGTTGGCCATATGAAAGGTGTCACTGTGCCTGTTCTCAGGAGCCAGAGAAGTCTGCTTACTCATTCACATGGCAATCTTAGAGTATTCATCTTGATTTAAAATATTCAAATTCATTTGAAAGCCTCTGTTTAGGAGACCTCTTCTATTCCTTCCTGGTGCCCTTGAGCTGCAGGCAAGGAGTCTGGATACAGCAAACTGGGTGATTCCAGTACCACATGTGTCTAGAGTGGACAAATATATTGTAAACTTCCCTCTGTAATAAATAGCAAAAGTCAGTCAAGCAGGAGGAAAGTTTGATTTGTCCTGTTCCTATCCAAACTCTTGTGGGATTTGGTTTTCCAGGCTGCTAAGCTCAGGTCTGTCACTGCTACTGAATTCAGTTTTCCACAGCAATGAAATCGAGTTCCCAGGAAGCCGAACCACACAGAATGGTCAGACTGAGCCTGAATTTTGATAGTGGAAGATTCAGAGAGGATGTGTCAGCCATGTGTTGCTATCACAGCTGTGTGACAGTCACCTGTTGCTCTCTCTCCAAGGAGGGGACAAACTCCACACGTGTGTGCTTCGCCCCCCGGGCATCTACGGACCAGAAGAGCAGCGGCACCTGCCTCGAGTAGCCGTATGTGTTTTGTAGTCAGCTCTGGAGGACACCACAAGTAGTTGTAAGGGCATAACACAGGTGGAAGTACCTTGATTGCAGTTCTTAACCATCCCTGCAGGAATGTGGTGGAAGTTCAGGGACAGGTGATGTGGTGCAGGGGAACAAATAGCAGGAAACCAGCACTGCGGGTCAGGAGTAAGCTGGGCTTTTCAGTGAAAAGAGAAGATGGGAGGCTGAAATGCCATGGGGAAAGAAGAAGGTTTGCATGCCTATCATGTAATGGAAATACTGTCTTTTAAATATGCACTTTAGTTTTTACTAAACAATGTAATGTCACTATATTTTGCCACTGCCTATCAGTGCAACCATCTTTGATTTACAAAACCACCAACTAATTGGGCTTTTTCTTATGACACATTGTTTGTGCTGTAATTGTACACAAATACAGCAAATTCTAAGTATTTGGGTTGAGACAAAATCAGTGTTATACTGCATAATAAAGGAATAACACAGTTATGTCATGTTCTCTCTTTCTACAGATAAATATCCAGCGGAGACTTTTTAACTTCAAGTTTGGGAATCACAAAGTTCAGATGAACTGGGTTCACATAGGAAATTTAGTGCAAGCTCATTTACTGGCTGCTGAGGCTCTCACCTCTGAGAAGGGCTATGTAGCTGTAAGTAAACAATATAATCGTTGTGCCCCAGTAGCTTGAGTTCTCAAAGAGGTTTAATTTTTTGATGTTTTGAGATCGAAGAGTCTCCAAAAAGTCATATGCTAAATTCTGTAAAATGGTGTGTGGCTCCACAAGCACACAGACAGTGCAAATGCAAATACATTTCGCTCATATCTTGATGATGTTTCTGTTTGGTTAGAAAATACATCATTTCCTGGGTCACTGGAGGAAACTGTATTTTTAACTATCTTAATATAATCACCATTACACAAATCTATATATCCTGTTATTCTCTTGAAAATAGGTTCTGATCCTAGATGCATAAAATTTAGAGCAACCACTCTGAGGCATTCCAGTTGAATTTTCAGAGCTGAAAATTCCAAAAAGAGATGTACAAAATTAATGGCCAATTTTAAAAGGTTTTTCTTTTTGTTCTACTGGTCATAATTGCAACAGCAATCTGAGGACTGTGAAGTATTACAGAACTGGCAACGTTGCAGCAGCTGCTGCATTCCCAGTTCTTGAAGGTACCAGATTCATGTACATTGGCAGGAACATGCAGACACAGGTGAACACCTCTCTGTGTGCGCTCGATTAGTTCAGTGCTTGAAAGCCACGCAGCTGTTTTAGAATGATGTCATTCCCAGAGTCCCAGGTTTGCTTGGGTGCTCGGGTGTTCCTGGTACTCAGAGCTGGGCAGACTCCTCACCCAGAGCACAGCTGGAACTTGACCTCACAGCTGTGTTTGTTAAGTGCCGTCAGTGCTGCCCCTTCTGTTGGACTCAAAAAGGTAATTCTGTGCCCTGCACACCATGAAGAACATAATGCTCCAGCAGCTGGGCTACTACAGGTGGAAGCTGAGCTCTGATCTGCACTACACCATGGTTAATCATCGTGAGCTCTACCCCACTGTGGGGTTAGCACAGTGAAGCCCAGTGAAGGCAGTTTGCTCTGTGTACATTCACCTTGGGCATGCTGGCGTGTTGCTACCAAAATCATGACAGGCAGGTATGAGAGAGACAGAAAATGCCATCCTGTGCAGTGTTTTGTCACTGTTTTTCTCTGCTTCTTTACCAGAGTGGTCAGGCCTATTACATCCACGATGGTGAAAATGTCATCTTCTCTGAGTGGATTGTGCCTTTGGTACGTACTGCACTGCCCTGCAGCTCCCAGCACCGCGTGGCACAAGTCCTGTCACTGACTGACACACCAGACCAGCTAAACAAAGTTCAGTGCACATAAATTACTGAATTACTTAACATTAATCTCAGTGCTATTCTCCCTGCATATCCCAAAGTTCCACTGGTGTTAAGGGGAGGTTTGGATATGTGTAACTGTGGAGCTTGGCCTTATTGCTTTGAGAGGATTTAGCTGAGAGGTCCAGAACCTGCTGCAGAACAGCAGCATTTCAGGAAGCAAGCCCACAGTGCACAGCAAGCTCTGCCACTGGCAGCTGGCAGGACTCTTAGAGCCATTGCTCATCCCACTGTCCTGGCATCAGCTGCAGCACAGAAGGGAGGCCCGTTCACAATCCTGTCTTAGAAGCTAAAAAGACACAACCCTGTATTTTCAGAAATATCAGGCTGGGTTTCTAGGAACATGCCAATTTTTGATCCTGCAATGCCATCACAGACAATGACTGTGATAAAACGATGGGCCTGTATTTAACTGCAGTTCAGTGTTCCAGTCTGGGTCGCTTCCCCTTGGAAATGGCATTTTTTTCCCCTTTACTGTACAATTGCAGATGAAAAGTGGGAGGTGGACACCAAAGAATGAGAAGTGGGTTTCACTTGCATTTCTTACCACCAGTATTGACAGGAAGACTAGCTGGAAAAAAAAGTTTAAATACAAGTTTTATCAATTTTTTTTCCCCATTTTCATGCCACATTGACACCCTCAATTTGGTATTCTGTTCTCTGTTATTCTGTCCTTTTATACCCTTTTCAGTTTGAAAAATTAGGCTACAGGAAACCTTGGATACATATTCCTGTTCTCCTGGCGCATATAGCAGGTAAAAAAAATAAAATACCTTCTTAATTATTGTGGGTTGCTTGATTTTTTTTATTCCTATGAAGCTACATAGTGCTTTTATAAAATACAGGGGCCCAAATTGCAAGAATTATTTATCTTAACATTATATAGAGAATAATCACTTGTGCCATTTGGTGTTAATTATACCAGATAAAGTTTAAGGCTATTCATAAACTCATCATGTACTTTATAAATTAAACAGTGCTTTCTACCAGTAGGAATTACAGGATGTACAATGACAGCATTGTCTCAGTTTATTGTTACCCAGATGTCTCATTAAGTAATTTCTGTTTCACAGCCGCTGTGATGGAATATCTGCACCTGATACTAAAGCCAGTTTTTAGCTTTACACCTTTCTTGACAAGGAATGAGGTAAATTTATAAAAAGAGATAATGTTTATATCTTTCTGACTAAAATCCTCATTAAGGACGTGATACACCCTTTGGATTGTCGGCATTAGAGTTCTGTTTTCTGTTCTGTTTCCATTGTAGTATCATTGCTGATATATTTTCCTCCAAGTTCTAGAGAGTTGGATATTAAACTCACTGCCATAACTGTCCTTTTGGATTTTAGGTGTGGAATGTCACTGTAACTCACACTTTCCGAATAGACAAGGCACGAAATCAACTCGGGTACAAACCAAAGAAATTCTCATTCGCTGATTCTGTGGATCATTATCTAAAAACAAGACCTACCTGCCAAGAAGATCACATGTTCCTTAAAATGGTGTTTGTTTTTGGCATTTTGTTAAGTTTGATCATTCTTTCTTTCTTCTAAAATCAAATAACCACCCACCTGTTCCAGAAAACCTCATTTTGTTTCCGAGTGTTAATGATCTGGTCATGGTATATTCCTCAGCCACTCTGGACTTTCTTATTCATATTACCATGATGACACCTGTCCGATCTCATTAAGAAAGGAGGGAAAAAACCCAAAAAACAACTGCAAAAGTGAAAACATAGGACATACCAGGAAATGTTCCCCAAGAGCAACACAGTGTAACATCAAAGGAGTTCAGCACAAACAGGTGCAGGAGTAGTTTTAATGGATCTTCATTAATTGATTGTTTCATGCTGGGAAACATTTTCTAAAAATGGTAATTCAGGAGGGTGAGAAGTTGGAAGAAGAGGAACTGTCACAGGACAACAGTGCTGTAACAAGTCCAGTAGCTCCAGTGAAGAAAAGGGTGACTAAACAACTCTTCTGATGAAGCCACGGCTACAGCTACTGTCAGTTAGGCTGAGGAATTACAGAGACCTGGGAAACAGTGCAAAAAATATGGAAAGTAAATATTTATAAATAATCGGTGATGAGAGGAATGAAAATCATATTTATGTAAAATAGTTTTATTGTTCTAAAGCTTTGTAAAAATGTATTAAATATTATTATGTGTGTTTGTAAATCGAATAATATGCTTTCAATGCAATAATAAATAATAATTGAACCAAATATTGTTTTTAAAGAGCTTGTGGGAAGGGGGGAGTTCAGCCAGCTGTTACTGCTCCCTGGAGTCACATTCACCACAACCCTGCAGCAGTGCTGGCACGCACTGTGTGTTCAGGGAATTGCATTTTGGGGTGAGCAGACAAGCCAAGCACCAAGACAGAAGTGAGAATCCAGCCTCTCTCTTTTCCCCTTCCTTAAAACTTACATGAGTTGCATCTTGGCTGGATTGCACTGCCTGAGCCACCTGTGCTGCACATACACACCTGGTGTAGCCCAGACAAACCTTAAAGATGTTATGAGTTTTTTCTTAGGAACCAGCTTTGCTCTGACCAGGGAGCAGCTGCTGCCTCTCTTGCAGCCCACGTGAATCAGGAGAGCTGGATTTGCCACGGTAGGTCATGGAAGGCAGTGATGGAAAAGCTCTGCCATCGGATTATCTCCACTCTCTATTCATTTTGCCTCTAGTTAGCCTTTTACAGGATTTTTAAGACCAGTAAGTTTATGGAGAGTGTGTCACTCTAAATCTACAGAATATGCAGGAGAGCTAACAGCAACCCCAGAAGAATAAAGGTTACAGGTAAAAGACGAGATACAGTGACAGGAAAATGCGTGAGCAACCACACTTACCACTGCAGCTTGAGTGAGCAATGATTTGTTTTACCCTATTTTTTTTTTCCTTTTCACTAAACAAATAGCTCTGTGTGCAGTGAAAGCAGCAGAGTCTGCTTGATTATGGATTTGCATTTGGAGATTGTCCTTGTCCATACAAAGTGAGTTCCCACTGTACATCATCCGTTAGCAGGGGCACTGCTCAGCCCTCTCTCCTATTCCTGGCAATTGACAGGAAGCTTAAAGAAGCTCTGTGTATAGGAGACCTTTATCCAAGTTTGATTAAAACCAGTTAAATTCACAATTTATCACTACAGAACTGCAGCTGACCCAGCAAGTGCTGCAGGCAGGAGGTACTGTGTAAGCCTTTACTCCCTAGAAATGCAGAACAGAAAACCTCAAGCGTAAAGTTACTTTCCAGTGAGAGCATTTTAGCTGCATGCAAACATTCAGTTTGGTTCTAAATTAGTTATTTATAAGTCTTTCACATTGCTTTTATTGGATGGATAGCTCAGGATGCAACCCAGATTACACCAACACTTTTATCAAGAGTGCAGGCTCTGACCTTGTTTGGGTGCTCCTCAGTTAGGACTAACCAAGGTATTCACTGGCTTTGTGGTTGTAAGTCCCCGTGGAGTCCCATCATTTCAGTCCTGTAACACCAAACCTGTGGTTTGTTGTTTTGGGTAAGATGCTTTTTACATCACTGTTATAACAGCACTGATTAACAGTAACTGGCTTCGGTACTGATTTATCTTTCTTACAGATGCAGTATTTGGGATTTTAAAACAATCCTCAGTACCAGCTGGGAATAGCCAGCTCTCTTATTTCTGTGGGTCTTTACTGAGTCTCAGTTTAAGCTACTTCTTGTTTGATTTACTTCTATTCTAACATAACTGCAGTGTGTCTTTAAGTGATTAAAATTTAATGAACGTTCAGACATGGCACAGCTGTAACAAAAGAGGTAAACGTGTTCAAAGCTTAACTTTTGCCTGGCATGGGTAGCTGAAATTCTGTAGTTCCTGACCCTTTTCACACCCTCCCAGGCTCCAATGACCTCAGGCGGAAAGGGACCTTAGTGCCTATTTGTTTATTTGCGCCTCTTTGGGAACTCCTGCTGTTTTGCCGGTGTCTCAGCAGTTCAGCATCTCTCTGAGCCATATCCCGCCACCGACTGTCCAACCAATAGGCAGGAGGTGGTGATTTTTGTCCTGAACCTGTTCAACAGGTACCTCAGTGTGGCCGGAGCCCTCGCTACCGACAGGATCCTTTCGAGCAGCAGTCACAGCTGTGCGAAGACACTTGGAGGTAAGAACCACCATAGGATGCTCTGGGACCCCAGGGATGCTCTGGCAACCCAGGAATACCGTGACATGCTCTGGGATCCCGGGGATGCTGTAGGCTACCAGGATGCCGTGTGACGAGCAGAACCCCAGGGATGCTGTGGCATGAGCAGTATCTCAGGACAGCTGGCAATCCCAAACCTGCTGCCAGATGCGTGGGACCCAGGGGTGCTGTGGCAGCGTGGGGGTGCGGTGCGATGTCAGAGGTGCTGCGGGACGAGAGGGCGCCGGGGATGCAGCGGGACCCCGCGGGGCTGCCGGCGGGG
>WEIT01020485.1:213580-225575 GCA_013389985.1 Dryoscopus gambensis | reverse complement strand
AGATGCGGAGAGCCCCGGCGGGGCTCGGGTGGCTTTGAATGTTTAATTGCGGCCGGGGCAGGGACGGGGGTGTCGGAGAGAGTCGGTAGCCGCGGCCTCTGAAATGTCCTGAGTGCCGGTGAGGAAAGCCCTGGACGGGCAAGAGCCCCCATGTTCAGGAAATAAGTGATTCACGATTACTTTTTTCTTAATGCAGTTATTAACCCTTTCTATAGCATAGCAGCTATTTTATTCGAGTTCCCCTCGAAAGTGAGAGATTTGATAGTCTTATTCTCTGATACACCTTCTAAAGTTCTAACATAAGGGTCAGGCATCTCTCTTCCCTCCTGAAATCCTCATCCATCTCAACTCCAGCACTGCCAATGGTAACAACTCAGCGCATTCTTAATTTATGTCCAGCTGCTGGTACTTAGAAAGAAGCTGGAAACACCACTTCTCTCAGATGTCTGTCTTGGCAGCAAGCTGGGGACGGTAAATTCTGTTTTGCTTTTGTCTTTCTCTCTCTTAAACAGGTTGCATTAAAGTCAGATTTTGCTGCTGTGAATCGATCTCGTTAACATGAAATTCCCTGAAATTGTGTGCATCCAGGAGTGCTATGGAGCAGTTTTCACCATGTAGGAGGAATTGTTACATGTATCTGGTAGCGCCAGGCAATATTTCACTGACACAAAACTTACAATGAGTGGAGTAGCAACACCCTCTCACCGAATCTCTGACTGCAAACAGAGCAGAAATGCTGGAGCACTCAATAAGATCAGTATGAGAGCCGTGGTGACAGGAGGCGGTGGCTATTGTGGATACAAGCTGGGATGTGCTCTTGCCAACATAGGAGCTTCTGTTGTCCTGTGTGACATACACAAGCCCATCTGGCTGATTCCCAATGGAGCGGTGTGGATGCAGGTATGATAATTAATATTTTCCCAACAGTCAAAGTTAGTTCATTTGCCTTTTCCATAATGTCTTAGTAGTTTTCACAGAATCCAAATACCTCATTGCCAATTATTTTGAATTTCAGTAACCTTTTAACTGTGTGAACACCCCACATGAGTTTTGGTGAATGGATTTTAGTATACCTGAAATCAGGAAACCAGCGAAACCTGTAATGCATGGAGCAGTTTCACTCCTGACTCCTCAGGATCCTGCCCTCATCCAGGCCTTAGTTTAACCATCTGTAGAATAAACACAGGAGTCTTAAGAAGCTTAATGAATGTCTTTAAAGTCCTCTGGGTTCCATGGAAGAAAAGTATAATTATCGGCAAGTACCGAGGTGTGCCCAGTTTTGAGTGCCAGGATGTACAGCAAGTACAATTCTATATATGTGTTATATATATATGTCTTTTCTTATGTATTACAGACAGATATCAGGGATTACAACGCCATACTGGCAGCCTGTGAAGGGGCTGACTGTGTGTTTCACGTAGCTTCATATGGAATGTCAGGAACAGAGCAAGTGAGTCCACATAATTTTGGTTTTTTCTGTGTGACTGCCCACGCTGAGGGTGAGAGACTTGATGCTGTAACACTGCATGACAGATTTTATCTCTTCATACTGCCCTGGTGTTTTGGTAAATTGCTCTGTGCACACTGGAGTGCCAGCTGCAAGCACTGGCTGCTTGCAGAGTGATTTCCTCTCCATTAGAGGCTCCACCAGCGCCCTGGGAAGGTGTTTGAGATGGAAATGGCATTGAAAAGTTCTGAAATATTGTGAAGACAAAAGGAAGGACAAAGGAGGCTGGTCCCTCCAAAACCCTGACCCTTCCCTAAGCCTTCACATGGATCTCCTAGGTGTAAGGTCACTAGGAGGAATAAAACCGGAACTAAATTATAAGTTATTTCATATATCTGAATTATAACAACAAGAGTATTTCGAGTCTTTAATTGTTTACCATTGGGTAAAAAGCTGTAAGGATGCACTTGATGTAGGACTCTGAGTCACAATTTTATAATTAGACTTACAAGCACACACACGCCCACCCCCCTTTCTTACCTTATTTAATAAGAGGAACTTTAGTAATTACCCTGTCTGGATAGAACAGCTCACTCAAAGTTGTTTGCCACTGAGCAATGCATAATTGGAATTGCTCTGGTTAGAGGCAACTGGTCACTGAAGTGCTACTGAAACACAGATATTTAACGTAGTGCTGCAAGATACATAATAACTGGGCATATATTTTTAGAAGCACCACAATTCTCTTTGCTTCAAGCAGCCTAGTCTGTAAAAATACAAGAAAAATACATGTATAGTTTAAAAATAATGATGTCTGAAACAGAAGTCTAAATGACATTTTTAACAATGAAAGCACTAAATTATATTTATTTGGGGATATTTATAACAGCCCCCATTGAATTTAATATGTAGTATTATTTTAAAATGCACAATTTCTTTCTTTTCCCAGCTGCATAAAGAAGAGATTGAATCTGTAAACATTAATGGGACAAAATTCATCCTTAATGGTAGGTATTTAACTGTGCCATTAGGTGTTGGTACAGCATATCAAACATCATTTACCATTTAGAGAAAGCCTGGTAGCCTTTTTGGCACACTCTATTTGTTACCAACTACTTTACATGGTTGGCAGAAGATGAGGAAACCCATCACAGAGGGGTTTATGCTCAATTCTGCTGCGAGGTGTGATGTGGGAGCCAGCACTGTAGCTCAACTCCTTCAGCTTTTCAACACCTTGTTGGACCGATGTGGGAATCTGTCCCCGTGTAAGGAGTGACCAGCTCCCTGTGTGGTTTGTAGCAGTTAACCTCGTTGCTAATAACTTGTGCACATCAGTGGGCAGCCCTTGAAGCAAAGGATTTCTGCCCTGATGCCCAGCTCAGCAGCTGGGGAGGCTCTCCTGAGGCACGGTGCTGGCACCAGCCTAGGACGTGCCAGAGTACAGCCCTTGCTTCCACACTGATGTCTTCCCTTTAAATATGCTATGCTTTGCAACTCAACTCCCCCAGTCACAGAATGGAAGGATTTCCTCTTTTAAGATTTGACGCTTGCTTAGAAAAAACGTCACACAAACTTTTTTCCCCCCCATATAATTTTCCAGTAAAGTAATTGACTTTCTACATTGCTACAGCCTGCAAACAACAAAACATCCCTCGGCTGATCTACACCAGCTCAGTGAATGTGGTGTTTGGAGGGCTTCCTATTGAAGACGGGGATGAGGAATCTTTGCCATATTTCTAAATTGACAAGGTATTTTGTTGAATTGTATTTTCAAATTTCCTCTTTGTTTACTTTCATGTTTCTGGAAAAGCCTGGAGTTTTTATGACAGTGTTTTGCCAGATGTCAGAATCCAGGCACGAGAAAGGCCAGCTGGGATGAGAGTTTGAGCAGCCTGGTCTAGTGGGAGGTGTCCCTGCCCATGGAAGAGCGGCTTGGAACGAGATGATCTCTGAAGTCCCTTCCAACCCAAACCATTCTGTGATTCAGTGAAATAAAAAAGAAAACTCTTTACACTCTTTGAAGATGCTAGTCACAACCTTGGCACATCAGTTTTATATACATCAAAGTATAGATTTCTCTGTTTTCCTATTAAGGCATTGATTTTGGAAAATAACTCCCACAGTGTGTATTAACATCAGAGTATTCCACCTGGACATGATGATTGTGTTACATGGCTTGGTTTCTCTTTAGCTATCTATTATCAATATGATTTTTTTGGTTTTCCCTTATTGAGGATGACATATATTCAATGTAGAGCTGATCTAGAAAAGCAGCCTATTTTTATATGGTTTTATTGCATTTAATTAAAAAAGAGAAAGTACTTCTGGCTGCTTTGCATACACAGTTGTTTTTTGTGTCCCTCTTCTCTCCATCAAGTACTTCACAGTCTTTCAGGAAATAGAGATGGAGATAAAAAATGAATAATATTTTTAATAACATTTTAAATAACGTTTTCTCTGAGACAATGCCACATGGAAGCGAGCAGGATACTTCAGACCAAGTGTAATGACTTCAAAACTTGGCTTTTGACCTTTCCGTTACCTGAAGAAATCCAGATTACAAAGTAGTGATCAATTACATTCCTGGCAGCATTCAAAGCATACATATATTTATTGCTTCTCAAATGTGCTGAAATTAATGAACCAGATTTGCATACACAAAAATGCTTCCTTACCCTAGAAATATTCATGTGTTTTACCCTGAGCCTAATACCCCACAACTTCTGAACTTCGAGGTATTTGTTGCCATCTGCTAAGTGAAAACTAGTGAAGAAGAGATGCCTCTCTGCCCTGTCATTTCAGGAACAGATACAAATGTATTTGCTTTTTCTCTGCAGCTCGTTGACCATTATTCCAGAACCAAATCAATTGCAGAACAAATGGTACTAGCAGCTAATGGATCTCTACTAGCAGGTACTTTTGTCTGAGCATGAATTCATAGTGGAATTCACTCCTCCTCTTCTTGTTCCTCCCCAAAATCCTGTGTCCTGTATCAATCCTTAGTAGACAAGATTGCTCAGCAGTTATGAAATTAACTTACCAACTCTCTCTCACAAACTAAAGAATTTTCACTTAAAAATTACTTTTAATTGGTTTTAAGTTCCCACAATGTCTGTAAAAGGTTTTAGCACGGCAGCAGTAAGTTCCATATGTTAATGAAAAATAATAAGAAAGCTAGAAAACTATAAATTAAACAAAACCAAGTGTTTAATGTCACTGTCTCATGCAACATAAGTAAAACATGAATGCTGATTCACTTGTTAGGTACCACACACCCCCTCAAGTTATATTTTAAAATCTGAAATAGCCACCTGAGCCTAGAGCCTGGAATTATTTATTAGTGCTTCCCAAAGTTTTCCATGTTGAGGAAGCCAGTTATACACTTGAATGCTAAAGCTCACCTGTGAGATACTATAACTGCCAGTGCAAAACAAATTAATGTAAAGTGCAACATGATTCTATGTGACCAAGTGATACTGAGCTAAATTTAGCTGTGGACAACTTACAGAAAAGACTCTTCACTTGATACTTGCAGAGGGCTGTAAGAGATAGAAAGTCAATGATGGGAACTCCATCCCGACAAAATTATTTGGTTTATAATAAGAAAGGGGGTTTTTTTTCCCCTTTATTTCCTTAGCAGCTCTTCACATCAAAGCCCCCCCTAATTTTAGGACCAATACACATTTCTGCATTTGTCAATGAAATTAGAACCACTCAGTGTTCCAAACATCCCATTTCGATCCTGTGCTATAGCAGGATTGAGTATTTTATACGTTTACAAGCACTATTAAGAACAGTTACAAGCAGATGATGAAACAGCCAACTGATGTACTTGGGAAGACTGGATTTTTATGATCCCACTGAAATTGTCAAGAGCTTCTACCTCACTCCAGTGGGAGCTGCACCTGCTGTGGAGGGAATCTTTCAGCTCCACCTTGTACTGCTAACAAGTCACTGCTTCCCATCAATAATTTCGTGTGGGATTAGTTGGTTTCATTCCACTATATTTTCAAATAACGTGCTCTCTTCAGCAAACTCATCACCACAGCTGGCACATCCACTCACTGCGCTGGCACAGGGACAAGGGACTGATTAGAAAGTGATTTTTAAGTATCTGGTATTTTCTAGCAACACAACTATGCTTGCAAGACTTCTCTGAATCTTATCTTGCTCTTTTGCACGCCCTGATTCTCCCAACTTAATATCCAACTACTAATGCCGCACCTTTTGGTAGGTATGGTTTTTTAAGGTAGTGAAATGAATGTATTTCAGAGTAAGTTCTGCTGCCACAGCCTTGGGTTCATACAAACATACAATGTAGTCATGTGAAGGTCTCCTAAGAATGGTCTCATCCCATGTTCTAGGAGGTGGAACGCTCCACACGTGTGTTCTTCGCCCGCCAGGAATCTACGGCCCGGAGGAGCAGAGACACCTGCCCAGGCTAGCAGTATGTCCTTTGAATTTTTGAAACCAGAGTTTTCTATGATATGGGTAAAAAGCTGAAAGGAGCATCACTTATTTGTATTATAAATTGACTGATCTTACTGGGTAGCAGTTCAACAATTCAATTGTCTGCTGAGGACATTATAACTTTTTTAATAAGCAGTATATCTGTAAAGAGTGTAGATTTCAAAAGCCTTTTTTGGGAATACAAACACATGAAAATCCAGCTTTATAATTGAATGATTCATGTAAGACTCAGGCCAATCCGTGATATTTCAAATGTCTGTTTACATGCAACTTACACCAAATGGTTTAAAATATTAATGAAAAGGGATACAGCAAAATATCTTATTTCCAGTCTCAACTATTAACAGCTTTCACTGTCCAGTGAAGCAGGTGCCAGAGCTGGAAGCACCCTCTGGTACAACAGGTCACTGAAGGGCAGCAGCTGAGGTGTTCCCATTTTACTCTTTCTCACTTGCTTTTAAACTGCAGGGCCAACAGATGACGTTTAGAACATGATGCCTGCAGAATTCTGTGAGCCAGTTATTGTAAAAGGATTAGTGTAATATAAAGTTATACACAGCTTTCAGGAAATAATAGATTCAAGCTGACCACATAATAAATATTTTTGGTTTGTGGCTGAGGTAGGAAATTATATTACAGTCAGCCAAAATATACTTTATCACCTTGTAAATAATTTTCAGAATGCAAAATGGCATTTTAGTTAAATCTGAGATGGGTTTTTTAGCCCCTTTAAAAAAAATACAGTATTTTTAAAATGTCTATTTGATTTTGAGCTTATTTGTTTTGAGCCAGTTTTAAGGCATTATGCAACTGTCACATTTTGCAGTTTCTAAAATTTACCTATTCAGTGAAAACTGGGACGCTTTCCTTCCAGCCAAAGTGTACCTTCCAGTTTTTCCTAGCCAAAGCTATTTGATAAATTTGATCAAGTTTAGTAAATAGTTTTGATCCACTTAGAAGTGTATCTTACCTTTCCATACAATATTTTACTTATCCCTAGAACAGACCTGTATTTTTTTAAAAATTCAGGACATATTGCAATACATCTTTTGACATTTTCTCATGAGCAGTTCCCTTGAATATTTTTAATTGATTTGTGTATTTTATTTTATTTTTTTAAGTAGAGATAAACCTACATGTAGCTGGACAAGAAAGTGCACTTTCTCTCATTCTAAAAGCTATTTTGCTTTGGTTTCATGTTTGTTCATGTCTACAGAAGATTATTGAGAGAAGGCTACTTAGCTTCAAGTTTGGGGACCCTACTGTTAAAATGAACTGGATACATGTAGAGAATTTTGTACAAGCTCATATTCTGGCTGCTGAAGCTCTCACCCCTGAAAAGAGCTACATAGCTGTAAGTACACAGTAAAAGCACCACAGATTTCATTCGACACTGGATCCTGCCACTGTGTCCTGTGCTAGAGTAACCACTGCAGTAATTAGTGTTATTGTCCTTCAGCTTACGTTGTTGTCTGTGTTTTCAGCTGATAAATGTGCTATGAGCAATGTGGGATGAGGCACAGTGTGAGCTGTTGGTGTCGGTTCAGAGATGCAATATTCAGTTCTGCAAGAATATCTCCATCTTTGCGTTTTTTAAATGTAGTATTTGTCATTCCTGGAAGATGAGCAAAGAATATTTGCCATGTTGGAAATTAAACTGGAAGTTCAGGCAGATTCATCCCATTCCCCTGTACAGGTCCAGATTTAATGTTCTGAACTGTCGTGGTCAGTTCTTCCCGTACCATGTGCCAACAGAAGCACACTTCATTTGGGTTCACTGCTTTCAAAACCAGTTACAACTGTTTTCCTCCCTGGAAATACAGGTTTTTATTCACCTAGAAGCGCTGCCCTGAGAGTAAGTTTCAAAGTAGATTAAACTACTGTTTCTAAAAGCCAAAGGAAAGCAGAACATAGAGCTTGGCTGCACAGGAGTCTCCTGCATTCCAGTGAGCCGTCCCGAGAGCAGAGCAGAGCGTGTCCCACCCTTGGTGCCGGCAGCACCGGTGAGATCCAGCACCACCTCCGGGGGCGGCTCTGCACAGTCAGTGCAGCCACTCTGAACAGCCACATCCATAATAAATCATTTATTCCAAGGCATGTTAATCACACAAACCACTCGGTCGCAACAGCGCAACGGATTGAAAGCCAAGCAGAGAGTTTTGTGCACCACTCACATTGATATCACTGTATTATTTTTAAGCTTACGTAAGGAGTGAGATAAAGAAAAATAAGTCAATTTATATGCAGTATTATTTTTGCTGACTTGTCTCTTCTCTACCTCTTCAACAGAGTGGCCAGGTGTATTTCATTCATGATGGCGAAAAATCCAACCTTTTTGAATGGTTAACTCCACTTGTATGTGCAATATTAATCTTCAAATACATTAATTTCTTTAACTGTATGCAACTCCAGCTTTTGTGTGCATGTTACATTTTGTATGTTTGCTTTGTGTGTGAGTTCCATGTGGAACTCTCTGAATGTGGGTTTAACTCCTGCTTGAATTTCAGTGTGATTAGCACCATATAACAAAGCCCACCCAAAATACTGCATTAAAGCAAGTGTCTCCCCTGAGGCCAAAGGACCATCTACACCAGCACCCTGAGCTGTTATTTTCTTCATTTTTGGGGCATGCAGATGGGAATAATGAGTACTTTGGGTGGGCAAAAAATATAAGTCTTAATTATTCAACTCTTCATTTGTTTCAAAATACTGTTTTATTGTTAATGATAGGCTCAAAACGCTAAACATGTCATGATGTTAAATAAGGTATCAGCACAGTATGACATTTCAATTCATTATTATAAATTTTTTTCCTTCTTTTAAGACTGACATTTGAAAATGACATAGTGTCTGTGGGTGACATATAACTGGAGTCGCCTTAAAAATGAAAAAATAGTACGAGCAATGATTAATTTTTGCTGTATTAACAGTAAATATTTCTTCTATATTGAAACTTTAAAACTTGTTTGCAAGTTTCTGGGGTTTTTCATTGTTTTTTAAATCTTTTTCAGTTTGAAAGATTAGGTTGCAGCAAGCCATGGATACGTATTCCTACTTCCTTAGTTTATGCATCAGGTAAAATATTTTATCAACATTTCTCTGTCCTGTCCATGCTACCCTCATTCCTAATCGTAATATAATATTGTTTTATTTTATTTGCCCACAATTTTCATTTTCATATATAAAAACAATATGCTGTGGGCTCACCTAGTGTTCAGCAGTGTGAAATTCAGCTCTGTGCAGTATGTTGAAACCAGAATGATCTCTTATTCAAGTCCCACTAAAACAGGTTTTATGTAGGACCTAACAGATGTATAACTTTGTGGAGTTAATTATAAAAAAAGTTATATGTAAAACTCCATGACTTTATGAAATATGCTGAAGAGTATCTGCTTTGCTGCACAGGTAAATGTCTTGCTCTCTCCAGAATCAACTCCCCTGTGCAGCTCAGACAGAATCCAGCTGAGGTCTCTCTTGCCATATTTTTTATGAAGCCACATGACCTTTTCACTAGGTCTGTGCCCAACCTTCCAAACCCTTTTCCCACAAGCACGATAATTAAGATTAAATCCAGCCCCTTGTGAGCAAGTAGTCTTGATGGTGTTAGTAATGGTGCCCTGAGCTCTCAGGTCTGTGATTATCCCTCAGGAGCATTTACAGTGGGAGATATGTCACAATCATAATGGCAAAGCAATTTACTGTCCTTACCTCAAGTAGAAATCTTTTGCTGTGCAGCCACATTCATGGAATACCTCCATTCGATTCTGAGACCATTCGTTGACCTGCCGCCACTGCTGACCAGAAATGAGGTAAAGTCTGTGTTTGTAAACTCCCCTTAATTCCCACGGGATTCATACACGTTAATATGAGGGAGACTTTTACGATTAGGTTGGTGCAAAGTAAAATTCCTCCAGTGCTACTTCAGCCTCCAGTTTCCAGGGCGAATACATGCACTGTGTACAATTTAGGCAACTTATTCTGTTTGTTGCCATGATTTTTGAAAAGAGCTTATGCTTCCAATCTGGGAGAGGCTTCTTCAGCTCCCCTCTTCCAAGGGCCAGTACCCCGTATGGCTTGGCTGGGCCTTCGGGCACCTAAGAGACAGCTTTGATCTGCCTCTTTGAGCACCTAAGCAAGAGAACAATTGCAGAACATTTTTTGTGGATGTTTACAGATTTTACTTTGCACCTTTTAATGCCTCTTTGTCCTTTCAAGAATCTCCTTTCGAGTGGACAATTTTTAAAATAATGTGTGCAAATCTGACAGGACATTGGTATAATGTTGGGGGTTTTTTTATATTTTACGTTTCCTTTAACTGTGTCTTTGCTACCATTTACAGTCTGCTCCAGTTGCCTGTGTATTGATAGCTTTGTATGTTGATTCTTTTGCCCTGTAGGTACAGAACATTTCTGTAACTCACACATTTCGAATAGACAAGGCACGGGCTCAGCTGGGGTACCACCCCCTGAAGTATGACTTCGCTGATTCTGTGGACCACTACATTAAATCCAGACCACAACCGTCGAATTATTACCTCTTCCTCAATATTTTGCTTACTTTATTTGTTACTTTCATTTTGTTTTTCCTTTCTTTAAAACTTGATAGCCTTTCAGTTTTGCATTTTTTTAGAGAAAGACGACACTGACCTGCATAAACTGCACAGTCACAGAATTGCTACCTGAATCATTCTAACCTCCACAATAGTGACTGGCACAGTGCAACTAACAGGCAGCTACTTTTAAATTTCCAAACAGATCAGTGGCTGGACCTGACAAATTAAAATACAGAAAACAGTAATTGCCAAATAGCTGAAACATTACTGGAGTCAAGATTGTTGCCTCTATTTCAAACCACAAGAACAGCTTTCCAAATTGACTGCTGAAGTAAATGAGAACCTGCAGAAAGAACGAGAGCTGCAGACAGCCTGCAGTGCTTCACCAGTGAAGAAAACTGGCTGAAATAAGGAGAAAGACTGACCACAGCTTCTGTCATGACTCACTACCTTGGGGAACAGAGGAACCAGCAAAGGGACAGACAGAACTGATTACTGCAAATAACACACAGCAGGCCTACAGACTTCACACTGTGTGATTTTTGTGAATTAGCTCTATCACCGTGTCTGAAGGAAAATAAAAGAGTACTTGAAACATTGCTGAAGTCTGTGCTGAGCCTCTGCACAATGTCCCAGAACTGCTCCTTGCCCTGCCCCTGGTGCAGAGCCAAGGGCTACGTGCTGGTAGGGTTTTTCATGGGTCAAAACCGGGTATTTCAGTTAAATTGGAAGCTACTAAGTAAGTTAGATTAGTTAAGAGTATTTATGCCATAGTAGAGGAATCTGCCACTGTGGGTTGCACAGATCTTTGTACAGCTTCCTTCACCTCCTGTAGTTAAGGGCAACAACTAATAGAGTTGAATTGCTCCTCAGCTGAACTTAAAGCACCAAATTTCTGAAGTACAGCAGTTGTACTGAGCAAATCCCTGCAGCAGCTAAAGTGAACAATGGGCTTTCCAAATTACTATTCAACTAAAATGGATCTAAAAGCATGGTCGGGAGGCTCTGGCTCCTTCCCACCCACTACTCACAGTGGGAATTTATCAGAGAAATCTCCTTTCCATGTGCATCTTTCCAACCTGTAACATGGAGAGGGAATGACCAAGAGCAAGATACGAACAGTAAGAGAGCTTGGGAAAGGACTAGGGACGAGAGCTTTAGAAATCATCCTGGAGTGGAGTAATCATCGATGGATTTGAGAATTCTGGAGAAGGTGAGAACACTGGCACCTCCCCTTAGTCCAGGGCAGGCCCAGATCGGGGCGCTGTAACCCAAAACCAGCGCGGAAAAGCAGAACCACTGAAAATTACAGTGTTTTTCGTTTTATTCTTAAAGCAAGAGACTCACACAGTAGATAAACTCTTTTCTCTCGCACATACCACAACTTTCTATTATTGATTTTAACGAATGTGACCGACAGGCCCAGCACCCACGGCCCCGGGCAGGGACGGCCTTACGGTGCCGGCCCCGGCCGCTCCCGCCGGCGGCTCCCGCGTTCCGGCTGTGCGGGAGGCGAAAAGGAGCCG
>WEIT01020485.1:180600-213390 GCA_013389985.1 Dryoscopus gambensis | reverse complement strand
GCCGGACCCGCGGCCGGGCTCGCAGCGCGGCTGCGCCTCCCTCTCCGGGGCTAGGCCGGACCTTGTGCCTCAGCCCCCTCCTTCCCAGGGGCTGCGGCTGCCGGGTCGTGCTTCGGGGCACTTTGTTGCAGGGCGGCATCTCAGCAAAGCGCTGCCGTGAGGTCTGTGCCCCACAGCAAGTGCAGCGGTGGTGGATCAGCTCCAGCTGCTCCTCAGGAGGGCTTTACCCGGCGGCGCGGATCCGCAGGCCCAGCGATGGCCGTGCCGTGGTCACGCAGGCTCGAGGGCAGGCCTTGGCCGGTGCCTTCGCAGCAGCCATAGCAGGTCTGCACACAGCTCCCAGCCGGGAAGAGGGTCCGTCCTGCCTCGTATCAGGCACCCACTGCCTTCCCTGCCCGCTGCGGTCGCCTCCGGCCCACCAGAGCACATGTGCTGCCCACGAGCTGCCAGCTCGCCCCGGGGGCAGTGACCTGCCCAGGCAGCTGCTCGCTTGGCACCGCAGTGTGTCCTCAGCTGAACCATTCCCCCCCAACCCGGGAGGCCCCGGCCGCGTTTTTCTCGCTGCCAGCCGGTGCCCGGGGCTGCCCGTACGCCGATTGCTGTCCCACCGCACTGGTGCCTCGCTTACCTGCTGCCACTGAGCTCGGGCACGGGGTGAGCAGGTGCTTTTCCTGTCTGCCTCCGTGAGAGAGCTGGGTTTGGCAATCAGAGCCACATTCAGGCTGTCACTGGTGAGTAGAAAGATGAATTCGCATGTTCTGGGAGGCCTGCAGGAGAAATTTATATAATTACTGTTTGTGGACAGAGCTAAAAATATCAAGACTAAATGCCATGCAATTAAAACAACATGGAAGGATTATGTCCACCATTGCCCTTCTTCCTGTAGGAAGTCATGCATTGGTGTTCCAGGAACTTAAAGGTGTGTGTGTTACGTGCCATATGGCTGGAGTGAGGTTTATGACCAACTTGATTTACCTTGTAAGACCAGACTGTTATAGGAGTATGAGGGGACAAATTGTCAGGGAATTGATTGATTTAAAGGCAAGTTTTAAATCTGCAGATTTAAATGAATACAGAATAAAATTGCTCTGAAAGTTAATATATGGGGTGTGCTTTCCCTTTTCCTTTCAAAAACCACAGTTCCCTAGAACAGTGATTTCTAAAGGGAGCCTTATTTAAAATGAGCATACTGAAACTTTACAAGCTACAGTGCTCTTGGAAAAAAATGCATGCAGTGCTGAACATACTCAATGGAAGAATAACATACTAGACTAGCAGGTCACTAATTCCCTAGGTAGCCACTTCAAACTTAATTTTTAGTATTTTCAAACAAAAAAAAGTGAATCGAACTCTTTAAGTGTAAAGGATATAACACATAATGTATAAATAGCAAACTAAAACTAGAAGATACAGCATATCTGGGCCTATACCTGATTTCAATATGTCTTTAGATTTTCATCATCACTGATTGTTCTTTTAAGAAAATGTTACAGAGAAGAAAAGCCCCAGGCTTAAACCTGGGAATAAGTGCACCCTTGCACCAGGGTAGCAGAACTGGCTTGTTTAAAAACATGAGAAATGTGTAGCTGGAGAAGGCATAACCTGTGTTCCTACTAGAGCAGAACGCTCTCCAGGAGGGTTTATGGCAGAAGACAGCTGTGTGCCACTGGGTTCCTTCTAGTCCAAAAGGATGCCAAGTATTTTGTGTCCAGAGAAGGGCAACAGAGCTGGAGAAGGGTCTAGAGGGTAAATCCCATAAGGAGCAGCTGAGGGAGCTGGGAGTGTTTGGCCTCAAGAGAAGGAGGCTCTCTGCAACTGCCTGAAAGGAGGTTGTGGCAAGGTGGGGACCAGTCTCTCCTCCCAAGTAACAAGACAAAAGGAAATGGCCCCAAGCTGCATCGGGGGGGTTCAGGTTAGATATCAGGAAAAATTTCTTCACTGCAAGAGTGGATTTAGCATTGGAACAGGCTGCCTAGGGAAGTGGTGGAGTCACCATCTGTGGAAGTGCTCAAAAAACAAGCAGACGTGGCACTTTGTGATACGGTCCAGTGGGTATGGTGGGAATCAGTAAAATGTTGGTCTTGACCTTGGAGGTCTTTTGCAACCGTAATGATTCCATGATTTGCCTGAGTTTAAAACAAGCTACTCTCACGACGTGTTCAGTTGTGCTTACGTATCACACCAGTTACAGCATTCCACAGTTATCAGTAGCCTACCATGGCAGGTGGTGATTTCTTAACCATTATCAACACATTTTCACACAGTGGGAACCAGACATCTGGCTTCTACTAGGCCTTCAGAATTCATGTGATGAGTCTGTGCTCTTCCCAGGCCCTGCCATGAAGCATCCCAGCATCAGCCCTGCTGGGTGCTGCTCTCCTCAGGGTGCTCAGCTGGGCTGACAGCAGAATGAGAGATGAGGAGATGCAGGTTCTGGTGCTCATGGGGCCAAAGTGCCCAGTTATTGATAATTTACCACAGTGATTTGCAGCTGGGAAATAAACAGGACCTCAAGAGTTTTTCTGCACAATCACTAATGTTGCAAACATGTTTGAGTTCAAACTGTGCACGAATTTGAGAAGAAATGTGCCCTTAGGAAGCAGCTTTAAACGGGGGCTCAGTCAAGTGTCTGCTTGACATTCTCTAACCAGGGCTGCACCCTCAGCATGGTGCCAGAAATTAGCGACAAAATTACAGGTACCCTCAAATTGCAAGTGGTGTTCCTGCACACATGTGTTGCTCCCTCCAGTCCTCACGCTGAGAACACAGTTTAATTTATGTAAGTAATGGTGGTGGCAGGCAGGTTTTCCTGGCAGAGAGTCAGAGCATCTGCTCTGTGTTTTTAATTAAATATTGGTAATCTTCCTTCTGAAGATTATCTCAGCACTAGCATTGCAGCAGTGCTTTTCTGCTCTCTTCGGAGAGCATTGGGATTGTGCATTTTTCTGTCTGTGATGCTGCAAGACACCATCCATCTGTCACGAAGGACATATTCACATCTTCCAGTCTCTGTAACCCCTACTCATGGTAAAAAGCACTAATGAGGATTATTTACACGAATAAGGGATTGAACAGCAGTAAAAAAGGCAGACTCTTTGCCGGCTGCCAAGTAATACAATTAAGCCAGAACCTATTTACATTAATTTCCATGTAACTCATGAAAGGATAAGGAGTTTTGTTTAAATTTTGCACAAATTCTAGCTTGAGGAAAAGCTTAAACATTGGCATTTTCAACCCGGAAAGCCAGTGTTTTAGGAAAAATGCAAATGTGGGTGCATTGAGGAAACGTGGTCTTTGGAACGTGAAATCTGGTGCATAATCCTGCCATTTAATTTAGCTGAAAAGACCAACCTGAAGTGCAGGCAGGCCCCGTGGTCGCTGCCCACGTCTGCTCCCTGCGCCTTCCCTCAGGGCTGGGATCTTCGGGGGCTGCCGTGCAGCGGGTGCCTCCCATGGGAGCAGCTGTCCCTGGACACCCCTCCTTTCAGCTCCACACCCAACGGGAACAGAAATGAAAGCAAATCTGGATGGCGCTCCTGCGAGCAGCGCCCTGGAGACCTGCACACCCGCTCTCCTTCCTCCTTCCTGTCCCCACTCGCCGCGGGATTCCCCCATCGCTAATACCTAAGGGTGTTAGTTGGGGCTTCTGCTCTGATTTTCATCGGTTTTCTCACTGGAATAAAGCACCTGGCGGGGTCCCCGCGCCGCTGTGCTGGGAGGCGGCGGGGCGGGCNGGCTGCCTTCCCTCAGCGGGGCGGCTTCTCCTCCCACCGGCTGCCTTCTCTCAGCGGGGCGGCAGCTGAATCGGCTGCGGGGGTTGTGGGGTTGCTCCGTACCGGGCTGCGCGGTGGATCTGGGCTCTCCTAACCCGGTAGGTGCCGTCGCGGTGCGGGGCCTGACCCGGCGGCGGTGGGAAGCCGCCTCAGCGCTGCCCGCGGCGGGAAGCGCGGGAAGGGCGTTTTTAATTGCGGAAAATGATGACCAGTGGGGTGGTCAGAGCCTGCGAAAGGCCGGCGGGCAGGCTTCTGCGCGGGCCCAAAAATAACCTGATTTATGCTGTTGGGCAGCAGTGCCGCACTCACACCTGGAGATTAGCTTTTCGTACATTTATGTTTCCACGACAGTGCGCATAATTTGGTGCATACGCTGTTTAAAAGTGCCAAGTGCTGTCGCTGTGACCGTGGAGCAGCTGCTGTGTGCGGGGCTGACCGCGGCTCAGTCCGCCCTGACAGCTCGGGAGTGCTCCAGGACAGTTCGTGTTTGGAGAATTCTTCAAATGCCTCAATACGCGTAAAGCATGGGGTTAATAACAGCGTGGGGTACTGAGCAAATGCTTACAAAAAGTCAGCGATAGGTAATTATGCAGAGTATTTAAAGCCAGTTGAAATGACACGTCTATTAATGGCAATGGAAGGATATTCCAAAGTTATCTTGGAGGTTCCTCTCCTGTCCTTTTCTACCCCCGTGTTTTGGGTACTGGTAACGTGGTGTTTATTTGCGTGTTTGGCAGGCAGTGGACCTGACTCGGAAGGGCTGTTCCTGTGCCTCAGTGCCTGCAGCTCTAAAAGCCATTTGTGTGTTTGAAGCCGTGCTGTGTTTCCTTGCACAGGGTTTTGCTGCAAAAGCTTCATACTCTGAGCTGCTGCCGAGGGACTCACCCGTTTGCTTCATGAATTTTGCATCGTTGCTCTCTAACACTCAGACTAATACCATGGTTATCCCAGCTGTGCTTGCAGGCAAAGTGAATGTGATTTGTGCCGTGGTGTTTGCATTAGTGACACACTCGATGGGACCTGTGGTAAAGGCTTCTCATTAGAAGATCTGTCTTTGGTAAGACAAGGTTTTCAAAGGTAGACAGTGAGTTGAGATATCTCTGCGGTTTTTAATCTTGTTTTTTATGACAACTCTTTCCTAGACTCACTAAACCTGTTTTCTTGCAGTGTGTGGTGCAGATGAAAATAGGCATTTTCTTTTCCGGGGTCGGTTGGGTGTTTGGAAAGCACAGTAGTTCTGTAATGTGCTACAGAACATTAACATAGCTAGTGGGGTTGTTCTGGACAATGTTATGTAGCTTTGTGTCTGTTGTTCATAAAGGTGGTAACACTTTTTAAGGTGCACAGTCTGTATAGTTGCTTAGGTTAAATTTTGAATCTGTACTTTAAAAGAACATTAATCTAAAAGATGACTTCTCCCTTTTAAGAAGAAAACTGCTTGTTTCTCTTACAGGTATCCTGTTAAATGGCTTTGACTGATGTGGTATTAAACCAAAAGGGATTTAGTATTATACCAGGGAGAGCTGGGTCATGCTTGCTTTAATGCTTCTCTTCAAGAGAAGCTGGGAATTCTGCTACAGGGCAGTTCCTGTTCCCCTGTCCAGTGTTAAAGAGGTGCAGAGGGCCATGTCTGAGCTGAAACAGTGAGTTAGAAGTAACTGGAGATGCTCCAGTTGTCCCTTCTTTTGCTGACTGGAGCATTCCTATCACTCAGCTCTTTGGGAAGAATTAAGGCAGGTTTGGATGCTGAGGCCACGGTGGAACCTTGGTCAAGAGCCTCATCAAACCCAACAGTGCTTTGTAACAGCAGACACCTACAAGAAACAAGTCACACTTTAACAGCCCTGCGATGTGAATTTTCCCTGCTGTTTATCTGTGTTCACATATTTGCATGTTGTCCTTGCAACTCACCTGCCCCTCCTGGTCATGTGGCTCCCAGGTAAAAAGGCAAGAGAAAGAGCAATACTTGAAACAGGCATGGGAAAAACAAAAATTATTACAGACTAAAGCAGATTTAAGAACTGTATTTTAAATTATCTGCATTTTGAATCACACAGTACAAGGCTGATTAAAAAAATGGAATACATTTTCAAAGTGGGTTGGAGTGGGTAGTTAAAATTACAGGTTATGTGTGATAACGCAGGCTGGCAGGCTTGGTTCAGTGCAGTCTCACTCTCTTTGTTGCTTAGCCTTAGGAACACTTCTGTGATGGATATTAAAGATTAAATGATCAAAACACAACAGCAGTAGTAACAGAACAGATAGTACAACTTCTGTGCTATAATGTAAAAGCACAGAATATAAGCTTGGGATGAAGCTCAGGCTTTTTTATAAGGGCTTTTGTCAAGCAAGCTGTGAGGTTTAGAGCAGTGTTTGTGTAGTTCGAAGTGTGGTTATTGAATTCTGTTTTAAAGAGCATGTTATGTGAGTGTGGCTCTTGGTACATACACTTCCAAAGTAAACACAAGAAATATGGTTCCAAGAAAAACCGAGAGAGTTTTACAAACACCATTAGCTTTAAATAGAAACTGATTTGTGTAGTGATATTCAATTTACACAAGCCACAGAAATCAGAACGTTTGCAGTCACTGCTGCACAAACGTGCATTCCTGCATTGCTGCTGCTTCTCAAACTGTCCTGAACCCCATGGATGTGATGGTTTGTGTGACAGTGGGAGCAGAAGGGAGTGCAGGACAGCACTGGGGTGTAATGGGGCTGTCCAGTGCTCTAGTATGTCCTGGATTAGTCACGTCCTTGAAGCATCATTTGACACCTGCTCTCTGTGTGTGTGACAGGCAGCAGAGGTTCTCCAGCACTCTGCAGTGTGCTACACTTTCAGCAGCCTGTTTTCCACTGTGGGCTGTTGGCTGTATGTGAGCTAAAAAGTCTGTTTAAATCTTGTGGATGGCAAAAAATTTTTCAATGTTGTCCTAATAATACTCTCCAATTCATTTGATGAATAATTTGTGCACAGTATCCTTGAGAAAACTTGTCCTGAGAAGATTTGAAAACCTGACTGTGGTGTTCAAGGTAAAACAAGTTTCTAAGAGTGGTGTTGTGAAACTCAGCATTTCATATAAAGAAGAATAAAAACATTTGGAGGAGGAGACAACCAAGTATAGAATAATGTAGCTCTTATCTTCTCAGTCCTGTAGCAGTTTAAAACCAGAATGCCTTCTGGAAACCCAGCTCAAGCAGAGGTATTCAAAACTACATGTTGGAACTTGAGGATTACTTTTACAGAGCCAGATGCAAATATGTTTCTTTTCTGCCAGTGTGCCGACATCAGTGTTGTGCATTATTTGCTCTTTTAATAACAACCCTTTTCCTTTTTTCCTCTCTCACCCAGCTTCTTCCCCCTGTTTGCATGTGCATTGGAGCAGTGGGTGTTCCAGTCGTCACAGGAGTTAAACCAACCTCCTGCAAACATGGCAGACGAGGACCTTATTTTTCGTATGGAAGGGATTGATAATGCCAGAACGATTCCGGCGGACTCTGGGAATTATCTTGATGCTGATAGTGATGATGAAGACAATTATTTTATCTGTCCAATAACTGATGATCCGGTTTCTAACAAGTCTGCCAATGCCAAAGTAGACAATTATTACAGCAGCCTAGCAAAAACTGAGCAGTACAGTTCAAGCTCTTCTCCCAGAAGCTTTAGCTTTAAGGTAAGTATTGGCTCCAGTCTTCATAAGGTTTTGGTTTTACTTGGTTGGCATGAGACATTCTCTAACTGCTTCATCTCTTGTAACTAACACTTTTCAGTGAAGATACTCATCTGTTTTTTCCAGGCCTGCAGTTAATTCCATTAAGCCAATAGCTGACACTGCCATGGAATTGCTTACTGTCCCTTTCAGTTCAGTGGGAGATCTTCCTCCACTCAGTCCAGGAGAGCAATTCACTGCCATTAGGATCAAACCATTTACAATGCCATATGCTGATTGGGAGATTCAAAAGATAATACACTTGGTGTAAGATAAATTGGGGCCTGTCAGAAGATAATTCATTATGAATTTTGCTAGTCCGTAATATTTTTAGTCGGACAAATAAAATTGTAAATTCTAAAATTGCACGGGCAAGTTTTTATGTAATAGTTCCTTCTTGGGGAGCTTCTGACATGTTGATTTTCATGCTTGGGCATGAAGTGCCACGCTGGCTGTAGTTCCTGGCAGTGTACACGAGCAGTGCCTGACCTTTTTGGGATGAACAGCAGCTGCAGCATTGCAGGGAGGTCAGAGGGGCCGTAGCTGGTGCTTCCTTGGCAGTGTGTCCTTTTTCACTCAGCTCCCCTCACACTGATCAGGCCAGGCAATGGAGCCACAAGTGACATCCACTCTGTAGCTTAGAGACTCTCCATAAACACAGCTTGTGCTAAACTGGCATGTCTCTTAGATTTTGTCTATATTTAATGTGTTTTATTAACACATTTCTTATTATAAATATTAACATTTATTTAACGCTCTAAAATCTTGGTTATGCCTGATGCATGCTTTATCTGTAAAAACGTACCAGGGGATTTATTTCAGTCAGATAACATAGTGAGTAACACATTGGAAGTGAAGCTGGCTTGTCTGCAGAAAGATTTTTACCAAAGCTAGTTAATAGAAGCATTAAAAGGTGCATATTCCTAAGGAAGGTGAGGAGCAGAAGCTTAGTATAGAAATGGGACAGGTGTTGATGTATGCTAAACTAAGCAAGTTAAGACATGATAGGGAGCTTAGTCTTCGTTTGTGTGTACATTTTAACATGCACTAAACTCTTGCCTCTGGGTCTGCAGTGCAATTTCTGAGTCATGTGGTCCGAGATTAAAACTGATAAGGACTTCAGAAATTGCAGTTATTTCCTCCTTCCTAAGCTGTCATTTTGCTTCTGCAGAGTGTTTGTGCCCATGTTTTGGCCTCCACAATGTCCAGTTTGGAATTGTAGCTCCTATCACAGATAAATTGCTTTGTGTTGCGATGTGGAGCAAGCAAGTCTCCATCTCCTGTTTAAGCTGCAGGAATGGTGACTCCCAACGCAATGAAGCAGGCAGCCAGGACTGATGACATCCTAAACCCCACAGCCTGGCCTATCAGAGTCTGCCTGTCAGGCCCCAAAGCTAAAGAAAGGCACTGTGGGCCATTGATAATGAAAGGCAGAGCTGGATAGAGAAGTTGCTGTTAACTCTCTGCCTTTAAACAGGACTCAGCAATGTTTAATTAGCTAGTTAATAGGAAAGACCTTGTTAATAAATCCTTTCCAATAAAAAAAAATTACCAATTTACCTCAATAGGTTTATTCACAGGTGTTCTAAGAATGAACGTAAATTGGGAATATAAACTGAAGAGTGGCATTTAACTGGAAATTATTTTTTTTTTTACTAACAAAGAGAACCAAGACTCTTTGTCAATCATTTGTCTTATCACATGTGTTTTCCTACTTTCATGTCTCTCATGGATCCTTTAGAATGACACACAGCATCGTTCTAAGCATGGCTCTGTGGTTGACCATGGTCGGGTAGGTTAAAAAGAAAATGTCAACACCATGTCTAATAGATGCATTATGGGTTTTTGGTTTGGTGGTTTGTTTTTTTTTTCCTTTTATTATGAACTTTTTTTGTTCATTATTTCATTGTTTGGGAGGACTGATTGCCTCATCATAAAAGTCATCAAGTCAAAACTAAAAGAGGTAGCCGTTAAATGGAATAATACCCATCTTGTGTTCTTTACCCTGAAATGTCACTGTTTGGCAGCCATATGCCTCTAGCAGTAGAAAAATTGCACTGTTAGCACCATTTCCACAAAATCCAGCTAGTGTTTGTTTGAAGATTAGAGTACTTTTGTACAAAACACCTCAAGAGATCAAACACAAATAATTAACTTATTTAAATTATCATCTAACATGAACACAAATCACCTTTTGGAGAGGGAATCTACTCAAGAATGATTTGATACAGCTGATTGACCAAGCAATTCTTGTTGCTGTCTCTCCTTATTTCTGTCATAGGTATTTAAGTATGGAAATTCTCAGGTCCATATAAGCTGTCATTGCATGACCTGAGGCAACTTCATTTTCTTATGAAACGTAAGAAATCTTTGTCAACATGTCCTTTAAACTAATTTTCTTTAATGTAGTATTGTTTTCATTTTGTGTTATTATTGTCAGAAAGGGGAGCATTTAAATTGTGTGCAAAGTATGCATAGTTAAAGCTGGAATTCAAAATAAACATGAACATTTAAGGCTTAGCTGCTCCAAAAACCTCCTTGTTGCCATTGCTGACAAGTTTATGGTGTATTTTTTAATAAAAAAGACTTATTTAAATTCCTGAGGATAAAAAAAAAGAATCCCCAGATTTTAAAAGTTGCTTTTTCTGCACACTTGAAATACAGTCAGAGAGGCAGTAATAACCCCTCAGAGCTCAGTACTTCCTTATTGGTAGGGTGCAGAGTGCTTTTTCTCCTGCTTACTTTGCAGAAGGCATTTGGCACATCACAGGGTCATATCTCCAGTTTCCTTGGAAATATACAATGTAAAGAGAGGGAGAACAAAATGTTAGAAGTAAAGCATCCAAATTGGCTGGTAGAGAGAGAGTGTTTATGCTGCAGAAAATGGCTTTCATATTTTACTGTTGACTTGGTGAACATTGAAATAGCTACTTGTCTGGATTTGTTACAATAATCAATTTTTACAGCTTTCTAATTTCTTCATTCTCATGCTGAGCACAGTCTGGGACCCTGGGGTTCACAGAACTTCTTACTTTATCCATTAAGTTGTGTCTTTAATGGACTTTTTTATACCTACTAGTACACATGCAAAACCAGCATATGCTGTTAGGAATGAAAAGTTAAAAATAATTTAAAAAGAAAGAATATCATCTAGGTGTGCCTTATTGCCATTTGCAGTATATGTCAGAGATACCTGCAAATTACCACAGGTTTTATAAATTATATCTGCTATATACCGTGCCAGATTCTGTTCTCAGTAACTTTACAGTTGGTGCAAATTGAACTGAAATCATTTTCAGCTTTATATATCTGGCCTGGGTTTCATTATAATTGAAACTATAAAAAGGTCAGAGGGGTCTTTGGTACTACTTGGTCCTTGTTCTGAGTGGTGCTTTGGGGGCTTGTGTGGTTGCACAACTTCATAGCACTGTGATCCTGATGTGCTCTAGAAAGTGCTGGTTTTGTGAGCTGCTGCTGATTAAAAATAAAGTGCCAGTCTGTAACTTCTTCAGGAAACCTGGAAACATGCTATTGAGAAAGCCAAGCACATGCCTGATCCCTGGGCAGAATTCCATCTGGAGGACGTTGAGACGGAGCACGCCACTCGTTACAGGTCTGTGGGTCTTCTGCTCTGGATGCTGATATTAAATAGAACTGCTGGTTTGTGCAAGGGCTGTGTTTGTGTCGTGCAGAGTATCTGTAGTTATATGGCTGAAAAACTTTCACAATGCCCAAAGTGAGTGGGTCTTAACTCAGTCTCCCAGGAATATGTGAATACTGCACATCATCAAAAAATAAACCTTTCAGCAAACCACTGTCACACTCTTTCTCTCCCACCTAAGCAGTATCTAGGACTTTCACTGTGTAGACAGGAAACAAGGCTGAAAAGTATTTTCTACTTGATTTATTAATGCCATAAAGTTAATCTAATAAGGAAATGAATCCCAACAAAGAGGCAGCATACTTAGTTTAAATAGTTTAGGAAAGAAAGCAGTGTAACCCTCCATGCCTTTCCCAAAATAGTAGTTTCAGTGTTACTAGTCCATGCAGTATTGTTGCATGTGGCTGGAATTTAAGTCCTTATAAAGCCCAGAATAGCTCAGCGTGGTCTACGTGCTAAAAGGCAGTTTGGCCCTTAAACTGGTTTCAGTGCTTTAACACAGGCTTTGCCAAAATACTTACTCTGCTGCCACAGTTTGTGGGAGGAAGGGTTAGGGGTTAGAGGCCAGTTAATCACCACTTAGCATCAGTGTTTGGGCAGGCCTCCCTTCCAGTCCCGTACCAGTCCTGCAGTGCTGCTCTTCCCCGTAGACTGCATCTGTGCCTGGTCAGCCACACAGTCCTGAAATAGTTTGCATATTTTAAAATACAAATAAGTGATAATTTTGGTTTAGGGCTACTCAATACCCTAGTAAAAAGAGATGGCTCTGATACTCCTATTTTCACCTCTTTTATCTGCTGCAAACTGGGGTGGTACATAATATGTAAGGGAGAATCTGGGGTGTCTGCATGCATGAATTACTCTGTGCAGGCTGGGAGAAGCAAGATGGAAACAGTCATGTGTTGATGACTCAGCTGCTGTGGTTCTCAATTTGGCTTTCACTGTGTTGGGAGTTAAAGGGGTGGGGAGAAACCACAGTCAGTCTTTCTTTGTGTTATCACAGGCTTGTGCAGGGACTTGCTCCTCCCTCAGTGCAGTGTTGGGCAGTTACGGCCCCACTGCTTCTCGAAGCTGGTGCTGCTCACATTCTCCACAGCCCCAAGGCAGGTTTATGCAAGCTCAGGGCTGGGGGAGACAACTTGTCCAGTGTGTAGAGCTTGATGAGGCCCTTTCTGCTCCCACTGTGCTGCCCAGGCATCACAGGGGAGGTTTGACTTCAAAGCAGGTAAAGCCTGATTTGCTGTGTTATGGAAGTTCAGATTCTGCTTCGGAATCTGCTCATTGACAGGAAGGTTCAGTGTCTCTTCAAAGAGCTAAATGTGTTTCTGCTTGCCTGCCCAAAGTGAGGAGGGCCTGAGTGTGGTGGGAAGACTAGAAGCTTTTTTGTGAGAGTGGCAGCAGCACTTTCCAGAGTCAGTTACAGATACGGAAGGATAGGTGCTGGAAATGGGAGGATTTGGGTTCCCTTTGCATTTTTCTGAGACATGTCTCCTGATTTTGCAGGTACAATGCAGTTACTGGGGACTGGGTTGAAGATGAAGTCCTTATCAAGATGGCTTCACAAGTAAGATCACACTGTCCTTCATGTTTACTAACAGCAAATTTGTCATTTCCTTTCTGTTCCTGAAAAATGGCAGAAAGATGTTTTCCTCATAGAAGTTTTGAAGTCTCAGTGTAATTCTTTTGTCCTATCTGTTCTTCTTTGTATCATTCTCTCCAGAGTAGGGTAGAAAATGTCAGACCTTCCCTGTCAGCAACATGAGGCATTTGTTCCATTCCCACTGATTTCCCTTCCATGTCACCCCTCCCATTTCCTTCTGGCATCATTTCCCTGCCTGGCAGTAGTGCTACTATTTTGTGTGCTCCCAAATAATGTCTGCTTTTCGAATGAAAACCAACTGAATTTTCTGTATGTGAGAGTAGATGGCACTGCCACTTCCCAGTGAAGTCCTGGGGTGGGTGTGTGTTGGGGTCGCCTTGCTCTGTGCTGCTGGCACAGTATGTGGCATCTGGGGAGATGATGCTCTGTTTGGCACATCCTGTATGGAAGCCCAAATGCAGGGAGCATGAGGTCTGTGAAGCTTCTTTAGGCAGACACACGGAGCTGACTCCCAACTGGGGAGAGAATTTAAATAACTTGTTTAAAAGACATACCATGTCTTCTCCATGGGACACTGGGGGGGAAGTTTATCCAAATGCCTTTTCCCCGGATACCTGCTTGCACTACCAGTGGGTTTTCACTTTTCCTTGAGGGAATATTTTTATAGAGCCTGTTTGAAAACTGCTTTCTGCATGATATAAAGGGGAAGTCATGGTTGTGTCTCTTACTGGTTAGGAGTTAACTTTGTGGAAATGGCAATGCTGGGTTTTTGTTTTTTTTCTTTTCCCCAGCCTTTTGGCCGTGGAGCAATGCGAGAGTGTTTCAGAACGTGAGTATCTGCCCTCTTCATCTTTGTTGGCTTCCCTGCAGTATTTTTTTCTGTGGTGACTGGAGTTTCACTTAGGTGTAGTGGAAATTGTGTAAAGCTCAACTCCTTTCTAAAAGGCATTGCTGAGGAGTTTATTCCTGTTTGTGTGACTCCACCTGCAGGGAGTGGCATTCAGAAAGGAGAATGTTCTCTGAATGTTCTACTTCAAGCATCTCTGGGAGGCAAAATAGTCATGAATGTGTAGTAACAGCTACTTTGTTTCTTTGTTCCTTGTGTGCTAAAATATCTTAAAATTTGATATGGGGTCACAGGTGTGCGCAGCCCAGAGACCAACTTGGGGCCTAGAGTTAGGCAGAGAAAAGGAGAAAGAATATTTGGATGGTGCAGTCTCAGCTGGAAAAGCCTCCAGTGGTGAAGAAGGTTATCCTCCCAGAGTTTGCTTTGCATCACATTATCAGAATAGTGTTCTGAGTAAGGCAGAACTTGAACACTAACAGTCGTGCTTCCCAGAAGGATAAAGTGTGGGGGGAGACTCTTTCCTTGGAGAGTGTTATCAAATGTTATTGTGGGCATCAGCATCCCGCTGTGAATTGGTGTGTGCTAAGAGATTACCCCACCCCTTCCAGGATCTGGCAACAAATGTTTCCTGGAAAATGTACATGTGTGTGTGTTTAAAAACATCCCCCCTTCCTCCCATATGTGGAATCCAGAGAAATTGTGCTTCATGTATGGTTTCAACTCTGGAAAGATAGATACTCCTGAAAGACAGAAATGTGATGTTTTGAACTTGAGCGAAAAGGAAGAAAAGTAATCCCTCAGTGCTCCAGTTTGGCATTGTTTCAGTGTCAGTTCATGCTGGTGGTTCTGTTCCTGCAAAGCCAGCTGGATACGGTAGTGAAGGAAGCCTAGGAAGTAACAAATCTCAGCCTGCTGACATTGCTTTTAGCTCTTGTTATTTACCAAGCTCCCCATTACACAATATTTTGAGGAACGCCATAAGCACAAATTTGTGAGCAGTTTTGCCTTAACCTCTGGCACTAAGAAAGCATAACTTGAATGTCAGCTTCCTACTGCTGGGTTTCCCATATGTGTCAGTGGTACACTGATATTTCCCATCTGGACTTCTCTCCTAGATTTTTGTAACTCTGCAAGTCTTTAGTTAAGACCGTGACAGCATTAGCTGCCTGTGGCCCAGTGAAACCATGAGAGAGTATTGGCTTTAGAAAAACATGAGCTGGCTTGTTTTATGCAGAGGAGTGTGTTCCTTCAAGAACTGGGAAGTTTGAGATCTGGCTGAAATTCTTACCTCGCTTCCCTGTCCATCCTTTCCAAGGCCTGTGTTGCAGGGACGGTGTGCCCATCCCTGCAGGAGGACAGGCAGCCTGAAGTTGCTTTGCCTGTCGAGTGTCCCCTGTACCAAGACCTGTGCACCAAGGTCTCGGCAGGGAGAGGAAAGGAAGGAGAGGGAAGGGTTGAGAGTTTGCTGCTGCTGCTAATTAAAGCACCTGCTTAATGCGTTTGTTGGCAGCCAACAAATCCTCTCTTATCAACGTTTTCCTGTGCTACACACTACCACCCTCCTGCCCCAGGCCCCCTGCTTTGGAGGGATCTGTGGATTAAAGATTTGCACATCAACAATTTGCATCATGAGAACTGTCAGGTGCAGTTTTCCTTCTGGGAGCATGTGGGTTTCTGAGCAGTAACTGCTGCATGTTGAGAAGCAGCAGATTGCTTTTATCCCAGAAGAGGTTTCTCAGTTCATGTTTGAAAGGCCACTCCCTGTTAATTTCTGCAGAAAATAATTGTTGACATTAGAACAGGTTGTTGAGGAGGCACCAACCCTTCGTACTCTGGGTTTGAGAGGAACAGGGAGGGAAAGGGATTGAGAAAAGAGAAAGTTCAGAGCACAAGTAGCTGCAGCTAAACCAAGCAGTTTGGCACATCCCAGCCATTCCCACGGGATGTTTCATTTTCCCTTGTCCCCTTCCTGTGCTGCATGTTTCAGGTAGAATACCTGGTAAATGACTGAGGGTAATGCTCATCTTGGAGCCTGGCTCTGTCCATGCAGGCAAAAAAATGGGAAAGACTGAATTAAAATCCTTGGGTTTCTTTTCAGCAACGATTGATTTGTCTTTCAGAAAAAAGCTGTCCAACTTCCTACACACTCAGAACTGGAAAGGTGCCTATAATTATGTTGCCAAGCAATACATAGAGAGTGTGAGCAGGGATGTGTATTTTGAGGATGTTCGACTGCAGATGGAAGCAAAACTCTGGGGAGAAGAGTACAACCGGCACAAGCCACCAAAACAGGTGCATTCAAAGATCTTGCTAAGCAAAAATGCAGTATTGTTCTTCTATTGGGTTCGTTTTCAGACATAATATAGAGGGAATTACTTGTTCACATTCCATCACATTTGAATGCTTAGATAGATTCCTTTGCCCTACTGTTTTCTGTTAAATGATGGCTAATTTTGAGTGGAGTAAATACAGAAATTGCTTTATATTTCCAGGGCTAGGGGCTGTGTGTTTGTGAATGTCTGACTGTTCTCAGCTGTTGACTGAAAACCAAAATAAAATGATGTTTGTATTGCTCTCTTTGATGTGTGCCCAGCTGCTTTTGAGATAACCAGAGATGTCACAGAATTTATTGCCAGCAGCAGTCTCAGCAAGCACTTAACTGTTAGTGCTCCAGGAAGGTAGATGCTTAAATCTTGCACACCTATCCAAATATGTAACTAGCAGTGAGTTTTGAGAAGAGCTGAAAACCTGCTGGAAGCCTTAACAATTTTAATGGCCAAAATGAGAGGTTTTGATATGTGGGGTATTTGCATTGCCTCCTATATAGGGGTCAGTTAATAACTCCCTGTCTGTTAATAGCAAGGTGAGTCATACAGTGAAGCACACAGAGAGAAATCTACAAATCAAGAAGTTTTAAATGCCATGTAGGAGAAAATATATAAGTAGAGTGAGAGTTATGATGGTTTCTCCTTTAGGAATGTGTGTGGGACAGAGGGAGAAGGTGAGGCAGAGTACAGAGATACCTGAACAGTAGATACCCTCAGTCCCTCTCTGAGAAGGCATTTTTTCAGTTTGTGCAGTAATGACTGTATGTTTTGCTCTCTGGGTGCAGGGCAGACTCTTTGCAGCATACTCTTAAGATACCCACAAGATACAGTAGAAAGCCAGCACTTGCTAAGAAAATTTTCAGAGAGGTTTGTTGCAGAAGAGAGCTGTTTGGAAGTGACTGCTTTTAATTTATGGAATTCCTCCAGTAACTCAAGAAGCACATTACTCTTCCCCCTAGTTAAACAGAAGGATCTTAGCAATTGTTCAGATTCTTGTGTTGGGAAAGTTTTCACAGCTGGAGGATTCGCAGACACTTTGATCCAAAGACAGTATTCTGTTAGTCATTGTTTATCTGCTTTCCCTCCCCAGGTGGATATAGTACAGACCTGTATTATCGAAATGAAGAACAGGCCTGGAAAGCCTCTCTTTCATCTGGAGCATTACATTGAGGGCAAATACATCAAATACAACTCAAATTCTGGATTTGTGCGAGACGACAACATTCGTCTAACTCCGCAAGTGAGGCTTTGTTTAATGCTTTCCATAGAGTGCTGCAGGGAATTTCTGGGCTCTCTCCAGAGGCCTTGCATTAGTGCCAGGAAAGGAAACTGCAGGCTCTGCAGTACAACACTGGAATAATTTCTCTGTTTGCAGTTTGTCTGCCCCTTACTTGGGGCCCGCTCTTTCAAGCGCTGAGTGCTTCTTTATTGCATTTCAGTTGTTTACAGTTGAGTGGAACAGGGTTAATACTCTTTGGAAACCTTAAGCCCTTTAACTCTAATTATAACTGCAGGCATCAAAATATTTGAAACTTTCTTCAAGTCAAGACAGTGAGGTCTCTCATGTATTATGTACTGAACAGTCTTTTGGTGCCTCACGTAATACACAAGAGGTGGCTGGTATCCAATTCATGTAAATAAACCTAGTCTATTTGCATATAAAAATTCAGGTTTCTCCAGCTGCAGCCTCTGAATAGCTGAATCTGAGACTGCATATAGAAATAGAAGTACAGATTTCAAGTGATTCTTGAATCTTGTAAAATAAATTTAAAATACTATGGAAAAAATGCAAAGTGGTCAATGTAACAAAGAGGCATTTTACTGAGCCTTGGGAGTTTTGTTCTTTAAATTTTTTTCCCACTACTTTTAAGTTATTTATCATGATGCTTAATGTAAGCAGAGAATTTATGTTCTGGGCTGTTGTCTGTGCCCTGAATCAGTGCCGTGCTTTCACAGGTTGGGAACAAAATGTTCCATGGTATTTACTTCAGTTAAAATGTTTGTCTATCACCACCAGTCACCTCCCCCAGGCCTAGCAACGCTTTTTTGGAGGCCTTCCCAGAAGATTCCTAATATCTCAACTTTATGCTGAAGAGAAGGGCTTTTTATACCTGATTCTTGAAATGTGTTTTTTGGAGAGCACAAATGTATATTTCATTATCTGATACACAAACGTAGACACAGAGCAGTCACTCAGGGGGATCTCTCAGAGGGGAAGAGGAATTTGTGGGGATGCTCACATTTATTTATGGGGGTTTTTTTTTCCAAAATGTGGCAGAGCTAATGCTTGTTGGCAGAAGGAAGCAGCGTCCCAGAGATGCAGAGCTTGCAGATTCACAGGCACAGCCAGAATGTTTATACAGAAGTTACTCTGCACTGGCTTCAGAGCCCACTGTTGTTCCCTCTGCCAGCCAGCTCCCCACTACCTAAGGTGAAGACTGTAGTGAGAAACAATCTCCAGTACAAAACTGAGGAATTAAGCAATCTCCTTTCCCCTGCCTGTGCCCACTGCTGCTTTTCACGCTGCCTTTTTCAGCCTATCTGCAAGTTGGAGCAGGTTGGAGAGACAGGATACTACATGCTTCAGTCCCTCTTGCTGCTTTCATCATGATGCTTATACCAGTTGTATTTCACTGACAGGGTTATCAGACTTCTTTTCCCTTTTATAACAGGTGAATATGTGTTGCTGTTTTCAGTAGATCAAGTGTTCTCAGCCATCTTTTATGGTTCTTTCCAGGCCTTCAGTCACTTCACCTTCGAGCGCTCAGGACACCAACTCATTGTTGTTGATATCCAAGGAGTTGGAGATCTTTACACAGACCCTCAGATCCATACAGAGAGTGGTACAGATTTTGGAGATGGCAACCTAGGTAAGATCAATGATTCTGTTCCTCATACTAAGGGATGCTTTTTTTCTCTTCCCAGCTCTGCTGAGTAGCCCCTGCACTGGGTGAGCTGACACATTTCTGAGGGTCTTGCAAACAGCTGGGGAAGCCCTATTGTAAGGAGTCCTGAACAGGTCAGCTGTCATGTAAGGGCAGACTTAAAATGAGAGCTGATCTTGGCTCATGTCTCCTGGCCTGCTTCTAAACAAGTAATGTAATTAAGTAGTTTCTACAATGTGAGAGCAATAATCATGGCCTTTGATTTCCTTGCCACATTGCAGAAATGAATACAGCTGAATGCAGAGGGATAGGTGGTACTGTGTATTTTTGAAGCTCCAAGTGTCTACATACAAAGTTGTTCATAGGACACTGTGAGTTTTGTGAGCAGGATCAAATTTAGGCACGTTTCTCAGCAGTGCAGTCAAATTAGGTATTTATTAGATCTTGCTCATTCGTAGCTTTTCAAGATTTTTCAGACACCCTTTAAGTCTCTGTGCAGAGAGAGTGGAAAGCTCTTACAGGTGTTGAAATGGAAGTGGGTTAACCTGTGTGCTGCACAGCATTTTCTCTCTCTCCCTGGACTTTTTAGAAAAAACTTTGGGAATTTTTGCTTTTAATAAGTAAACCATAATACAAAATTTGAGTAAACCCTTTCTTACACTTTTTTTAATGCCTTAGGCGTTCGAGGTATGGCCTTGTTCTTTCATTCTCATTTCTGCAACAAGATCTGCAAAAGCATGGGGCTTGCACCATTTGATCTTTCATCCAAAGAGAAAGATGCCTTGGATTATAATAAAAAATTGCTTGTAAGTGCTTGATTAAAAAGTGTAATTAAGCTGTAGCTATAATTAACAGGGAACCTTGTAACACAGTGTATAGTTGGGACCAAGTAGATCTTTGAATGGTGAAATCATTTATTAAGTTTTGGATCTCACAAACCCGATCTGATGCTTGTTGGAAATTGATCTCAGTTTTGGTGGGAATGGGACTAGATGAAACACTTTGAAATTCAGTACTAAACAAAACTCTGTCTGACGGTAAAAATGTCAGGGCTTGATATTTTGTTGCAGTGTAGAACTTTTCAAAGCAAGTACTTCAGTATCCATGTGTATATTTATACCCTCTCTTTTGTAGAGGACTCCTAATAAACATTCACATTGGCTTGTATAGCATGCCTAGAATACACAGAAGGATTATTCACAGGACTTTCTTGTTGATTTGCCAAGGACTCTGCCCAAACAATTCTCCGTGGCACAGAGGAGAAGTGCGGCAGCAGCCGGGTGAGGACCGTGTCCGGGAGCCGGCCCCCTCTGCTCTTCCGCCTGTCTGAAAACTCCGGGGATGAAAGCACGAGCGATGTGGCGTTTGACTCCCTGCCCTGCTCCCCCTCCTCGGCAACCCCTCACAGCCACAAGGTGGACATGCTCCGTGAGTGAGCCTCATACCTCACCTCGGGGGGTTCCTGAGCACTGAACTTGGCTTACTTCGGTTTTGCCTTACTTTGTTCTTAAGCTCAACAGCAGTGATTTAGTCCAGAACACTTGTTTCTGGTGCTCCTCTTTGAGTAGAAATGACACTGAAAGTACTTCTATGTAGATAATTAATCCACAGATGCTTCTGGGAAAAAACAGCAGTAAAATGATGATATCTAGAGCTTCTTCATCAAGCAAATACTTTTTTTCTCCTAGATTGGCCTGTGTTCAATGAAGTAGATAACTTGGATCAGCTTGACAACAAAAGGGTGAGTGTCTTTCCAACAGAAAATGAGGTTGCAGTTGCCTAATGAAATGTGTCTTTATAAGACTTCCTAAAGGTTTTGTTCAGTAAAAGCACATAAAGGTGCTCTGCCTATTTTTATTGTTGCAGATCATTTTACCTCTGTGCATTTGCTGTTCCTAGTAAAGGAAGAGCATTTTATTTTAATATTTTAGTATTCATTATTTCGCCACCAGAAATTTATTTGCGTCTGGTGTATTTTAACAGGTACTTAAAGCATGTGCCTGTTCCTCTGCCTGCATCTTGTATCTTGGGCACTTGTGCCATCTGCTGTGGTATGAAAGCTAAAGAATCCCTGTGGATTAGGTCTCTGCAAATACTGGTACCATGGGATGTTAGAGAACCTTGCCTGAGGAGATGCAGGAAGTTTGCAATGGGCATTTTCCAGTGCTGGGACTTAGTGCCAGGGGCTGTCAGTTACTGATTTATCACTGAAGATTGAAAACTGTATTTAGTGGATTCTTGATTTGATCAAATATGCAAGTCCTTGATTTTTTTTAGTGTAGGTAAGGGAGAAGAGAATCTTAGGCAGTGCTTTTTGTATAATAAGTCCTGCTCCTTCTGACAGAGGTAGCACAATCATTTTCATCCAGTATAACCATCCAGTGTTTTTCATTGAAGCAGCAAAAGGTTCGTCCTGTGAGAATGTCAAGCCGAGGTCCTTACAAAGTGTAATGCTAATGCTGTTCTGTTCCTGTCTTCTGTAGGATTTTGAAAATGGTGGAGACAGTGGATATCCTAGTGAAAAGAGAAGTGAGACAGAAGATCTGGATCATAGGGAGAGGGTAAGAACCTGACTTGGTATAGCAGAGTTGGGCCTGTTCCTACTTAAGCTGTTTTTGTAGAAGAATCTTATTTTTTATCCTTCCTGATCTAGATCTGATCCTGATCTAGACTTTGAAAAAAGAGGAAACAAACAAATTCCCCCATGTTGCAAAATTACTTATTCATATTGGGAATGACATTCATACAGAAAAAAAATGATTTGTAATGAGTAGCTTAATTTCAAATATCGTACTTGATTAGATGTTGTTGTGCGGGTTTTTTAAGTATTGTGTATTACATTTGGGAGGTGTAGCCATCTTCTTGTCATGTGGAATCCATCAATATGATCTGCTCTCAGATTTGTTTACCCTCATAACTTTATATGGCTTGAAACATTACAGAACTTAATGTTGTTGTCAGGTAATAATATGGAACTTTAGAATTCCTGTGGGTTAGTTGGTTACTCCTCTAAAATACAATTTTTTTAATAAATGCTTCTTGACCTGCGTATCTTACCAAGATGTTTAATTAGAAGACAGGAAAGAGAATACTGCATCCGAAGATACTACTCCTTTTGTCACCTCCTTTTGGCAAAGTATTTGTCATGACATCTCCAGTTTATGGAATTAAAGCCCATGTGTGCCAAATTCTTTATCATTTTGGTATGTTTCTTAATCTATTGTGGTATCAGTGAAAGAAAAGGATCCAGTGGAAACAATTTTGGTCATTGTCACTATTAACTCTGCAGGATAGGAATAGTCTAGAGGGATAACTGGCACACAACAGTTGCTGCCAATTGAGTGATGCAAATCTTTACATTAACATAGGGCCATTCAAACAACAACCGGAGGCGGGAGTCTGACGAGGACAGTTTGGGAAGCTCTGCAAGGGTAAATAAAGCAGAAATGTTCACAGCCTGAGTTTGCTGCTCTGCTTGTCCTTTGTTCCACTCGTCTGCTACCTAACCACATCACTAAACCAGATGTCGGTTTCCCTTCCTTTTCAGCTACAGAAAATGTTTATTAATATCAACTTGCCACTCTGTTACTTCCTTTTATGTTTCATCTTTATTTGTTCATTAAAGAAGTACTGTGAAACAAATTGTTACCTCTGGAGCTGATCTCTGTCATAAATCAGTGATTATGCATGGATTTCTCACTTAACATAAATTATATTTCTGTGGATTTTTTTCTGCCTAACTAAATTATATTTCCTTTCTGCACTTTATTTTTGGAATTGGATCCTATATGTGGTTGTATGACTTCTTAAAAACATGCAGTGTTTGAAATAGATACACAATGGAGAGAACTACTGTCACCTAACTGAGTTTGGAAAGACCAGACCTTGTATGTTTTTACAAAATATAACTTCTGTGATAATTGGTCTTCGGTATAAACTTGAACAAATAACTGCTGTGAAAGGAAAGAAAAAACAGAGCTTTGACAAGAATTAATAATTTATGTAGATACAATTTTCAGAATTTCCTTTTAATTATTACATATTTCTGTTTCAGGAAATTGAAACAGCTTAACAAACTGAAGTTCTGTGCCAGTAGCCTTTCCTGTTGTGTTTCCCCTGTGTACCTGCAAAGGCCTTAATTGTGATAGGATTGTTTTCAGCTACTGTTTCCTATTGACCCATTATGTTGAAAAATTTGTTCTCATTTGGGTTGCTCTTCCTGAGGAATGCCACTGCATGTATCTGCCAGTCATTGTCTGCATTGTTACGTGTCATTTTTCTAGAGTTCTAGAACGTAAGCTGCATTTTAAGTGTTGTGAACTGAAATTCTGGGCAGAAAAGTATGGGTTTCATTTTTTTTGTGCATTGATAACTTCAGTGCTTGCAGTGTGACTATTCAGTTGCTTATTTTTGTAAGTAACTTTTTCTGATTCAAAACTTTAGGATGATTCTTTACTTCACTGCAAGGTGATGATGTCCGGATTGGAAATAGAGGGGTTTACTCCATTTCTTTAATGAATATAATAATAACCATTTATTCAGCTACTAAGATGATGTTTGAAAGCTGTGTTTTAAAACACAGTATTTACTGCTAAGTAACAGTATTAATGGGGGCTTTGATTCCCGGATAGTAATTGATATGGATGGGAATTTTAATTTTGAATATAAATAATCATACATTTCGTATTTCAGATCAGTGTGGAGAAATGGAATCTCTACAACTCTTCCAGAGTCCACATCCACAGACCGTCCTGTGTTGCCCAAGAAATTCAGAGGCTCAATGCACTAGAACTTGAAAAGAAAATTGGGAAGTCAGTCCTTGGAAAGGTAGGATGGGTCTGCTGATACTGTTTATCCAACAAGAAACATCTTGTATTTATTACTTACATAGAGGTGTTGCCCTGCATGTGTCTATTTGTGCAGGTGAAAATAACACATCCATAGCTTTCCATCACCTGCCCTTGTTGTGTAAGGGACACCTGAGTTCAGGAACCCGTGAATTCCATCTGCTTTTGGCCTTGCAACACGCTCCTTTGGGAAGAACCCTGCTGTTGTTAGTCTGCCTTTCCAGAGGCATCACACAGGGAAGATGCAGTGGGATGGGTATGGTGTGCCTGACCCACATACCTTGCACATGGGCAAAGCTGAGCTCCTGAAAACTGGTAGCATGGACTGACTCTTTTTACTCCTGACTCTTCCAGATAATGCAAATGTGAATTTAGTTTGGGTTTATGTATGGTCTTAAGCCCACACCTAAAACATCTTTCTGAACATCCTGGGAGCCTTAGGTGTTCTCAAACCTTTTGGTGTGGGAGGAAACCTATTTTTCACAGAATTATTTAGGTTGGAAAAGATCTCTAAGCTCACCAAATCCAGCCTCTGACCAATCACCACCTTGTGAACCAGACCATAACACTAAGTGCCATGTCCAGCTGTTTCTTGAACACCTTTGGGAACAATGATTCCCCCACTTCCCTAGGCCATTCCAATGTTTAACAACCCTTTCCATGAAGAAATTCTTACTGATGTCCAACCTGAGTGTCCCCTGGTGCAGCTTGAGGCTATCTCCTTGCATCTTGTCACTAACTGCTTGGGAGAACATGCTGACCCCCACCTTGCTAGATTATCTTTCATATAATTGGAGAGAGTGGTAAGATTTCTCCTGAGCCTCCTCTTACTGCAGGACATACCTCTGAGACCTAGTAAAGCATGGGCAGAGGGCTTTGGAAGGATCAGATCCCTGCCTCATCCTGTGTCTGTCCTGTGCCATGTCCAACTTGTTTCTTGAACACCTTCAAGAACAGTAATTCCACCACTTTCCCTAGGCCATTTCAATGTTTAACAACCCTTTCCATGAAGAAATTCTTCCTGATGTCCAACCTGAATATCCCCTGGTGCAGCTTGAGGCTATCTCCTTGCATCTTATCACTAACTGCTTGGGAGAACATGCTGACCCCCATCTTGCTAGATTATCTTTCATATAATTGTAGAGAGTGGTAAGATTTCTCCTGAGCCTCCTCTTACTGCAGGACATACCTCTAAGACCTAGTAAAGCATGGGCAGAGGGCTTTTGAAGGATCAGATCCCAACCTCATCCTGTGTCTGTCCTGTGCATGTCCAGGTTCACCTGGCCATGGTTCGCTATCACGAGGCCGGGCGCTTCTGTGAGAAGGACAAGGAGTGGGATCAGGAGTCGGCCCTGTTCCACCTGGAGCACGCTGCAGACTGCGGGGAGCTGGAGGCCATCGTTGGCTTGGGGCTCATGTGCTCTCAGCTGCCACATCACATTCTTTCCGAGGTCGCTCTGGAGGTATGGAAAATGCCAACAAGCAGAATTGTGGTCCGTTGTAAAAATAACATTGGAACAGCAGGAAATGGAGACAAAACAAAAATCATAGTTAGGTGTCGTGTAGCCTTTTCAGAAAAAATAATTACTTTTTAATTAAGGATTTGGACAAAACAGCAAAAAATGCTGCCTCTTTCTGGTTTTGCCAGTACATTACTGCATGCCTTCAGCAAGCTTTTGAAGCCACCTTCACTGTTCAGCTGCTTTGTTTCTTGTGGCTGTGCCAGTTTCTCAGGCATACTAAATACTTGCTGCCTTTGAGAAACTGCATTTAATGTTAGAGGGATGAAGGGATGGTTTTACTTAGAAACACGCATTTTAAAGGTTTTGTTTCCTTTACTAGGACACAAAAGAGAACAGAAATAAAGGATTTAATTACTTGCTGAGAGCAGCAGAAGCTGGAGACCGGCCTTCCATGATTTTGGTAGCAAGAGCATATGATACAGGTGTAAATCTTGGTGCAGACAGGTACTGTGCATGGCTGAGTAAGTTAACTTGGTGGTACTTCACTGAGGCAAGGCTGGGACAACGATTTTTCTGCTGTTGTATTTTAGCATGTCCTTGTTATTTACCCGAGTTTTCTGTTTTGCGCAACAGTGAAACTCTTATAAATTTAATCACTGTGAAATACCATTAAACTTTTAATTGAAGTTCACTGAGCATTCTCAGTATGAAAACAACTGATTTTAAAGTATTTATGAAACAAGACTCTGCAACTTCAGATTTTTTCCTAAATCAGATAACTCTCACAAATATAAATGCCAGACCAAAACCATACAATTGGTAACGAAGCTCAGACTCTGGAATTCAGCAAAACACTTTAGTCTAATACTTTCTCCTCTGTAAGTCCTGCATAAAGTGACCCCAGCCTCATTTTGCTGTAGTGATCTAATGCTGCAGTGCTGTTAGTGAGTCTTCATGAGAACATTTGCTTTCCTGGAGAGCATCGAAGCTCTAAGAAGCCAGTACAAAATTGGATGCTGAATCTCAAATGCAAAGTACATTTGTTTCCTAAGGGAACCATCTTCAGAATTTTTTTTTTTTTACTGCAGAGCCCAGGATTGGAAGGAGGCCCTGCACTGGTACAACGCCGCGCTGAACATGACCGACTATGATGAGGGGGGTGAATATGATGGCACTCAGGATGAGCCCCGGTATCTGCTCCTGGCCAGGGAAGCAGAGATGTTAATGATGGGAGGGTTCAACCTGGATAAGGATCCACAGAGATCAGGTGAGGCCTCGTTTTGTTTCTGTTACCCATAACCTTGCTTTTCCTTCCCTTCTCCCCCAGCATGCACCCCAAAAATAGATTTCTTGCTTCAGCTGTTAGAAAACATAGAGAGGGTCCATACCTTCAGCTTTAATGATGCTGGGTGTAACAAGGCTGGTAACAGTGAAAGAAGAGATCTTGGCAGTGACAGGGTGGTGGGTGGTGCCAGCTCCAATCCGTGGCTCACTGAGTCACTCGCAGGCAACCTTCAGTCCCTCCGAGGTTGCTCTTCTGGGTCACTCCCCTGAGCTGCAGGTTGCTGCTTATAGTTTGAGTTACACCCGTGGCTCCCAGGCCCGACACAACATTCTCTTAGTTGCTGTGCTGGATGCCTGTCTTGGGGGGCTCCTACAGGCTGGTCCTATCTCCAGCCCTTCCAAATCCGCTGAGGAGCCATCAGCAGCCAGTTGTATCACTTCCAACTCGAAGAGCAGATTCCAGATTCCCAGCTGATGTAACTCTATTAAAACACACCCATACATCTGGCCCTGCAGTTTGACCTCAATTTCTCCTTTTGTCCTTCATTTGCTTGAGGCTAAAGCCATGTTCTTTCTTTACTCTGTCAACATAACTGATGCTGTTTCCTCTCTAGGTGAGCTTTACACAGAAGCAGCAGAAGCGGCCATGGAAGCCATGAAGGGCAGGCTGGCAAATCAGTACTACGAAAAAGCAGAAGAGGCTTGGGCGATGATGGAAGAATGACACTGAAATTAAGCAGTTCTTGTATATAATTTTTTAATAGACTTGCTGCATTTGCAGCTAAAAAGATGTATTTTTATGTGATATTACCAGTTTCTTTTTTCGTATTTTCGTTTTATATTTTTTGAGGATAGAAATCAAGGTGTAAGTAGTATGTAGGGTGCAATAGCATACTTCTGTTTTTGTTTTAAAACTGTAGTACCCACACACTTTGACCTTTTGTACTTTTTTTACTGTTAGAACTGAGGGGCCTAGTTTTTTTGACAAAAGAAAATGAGGCCTTCTTGTTCAGGTTTTACACGTCCTTTTTTTTACACAGCAAATGATCAGTTTACATTTTTCTTCTCCTCCCCACATACAGAAAAACATTTTCCTAAATTCTCAGCATTTCTTCATAATTTTTGGTGCATCTCACCAAATTTGCACATGAATGTAAATTTTCAGTTTATGGATGCAGCTACTGATGTTAACAAGTAGTCCCATTGTGTTTTGCTGACATTGTTGGACACTGTTATTCTCAAATGAATTTCAGTGGGAATCCTTAGTTTGGGGAGGGGTGGGGAAGATGATTCAGATTGGCAGTGAGGATATTCAGGGTGGAATGCTTTATTCATTACCAGCATTGTATATTATGCCATTAGAAAATCGCTCATGTTGCTGATGAGGTGAGGCATCCAGCTACCTCTCTCATTTTCACATTTTGCACCATATAAAAGTTCAGCTGTATAAAATTCTACTGATCTTATATTTGTCTAGTGATGTACAGTAGCAAGATTTGTAATATATGGGTAATTTGAAGTTATTTTTACAGTGGCATCTCAAATCTCAGTGAAGCTAGATCATCTCACTTAAAATGAGAACACATTTTCCACCATTTCCAGATGGATGTTTGAAGAGGGTAGGAGATGTTGATTCACCTATTTCTGTGTACAGAAAACAATTTACATGGTTTAAGTATATTTTGAAATGGTATTTTATCTGCAAATGGTTTCAAATGCCATTTAGAGAAGAATTGCTGGTTAGAAAGGGAGAACAGTATTATCCCCAGACATCTGAATTTGTGTCCTCTTTGTCTGATCCTAAGCAGTGAGGGGAGGACAAATACATGGTGGTGGTTTAATTATCATTGCATAGAGATGAGTTTCTTCCAAATCCAGTCCTTTATTCCAAAGCTGCCGTGCATCTCTATGGATGGTACAGAAGCTGCTCCTGCTCCTTGGTTGTGGTTAACAGTCATTTTGCAGGAGATTTGAGATGGAAGCTTCTGCCCCCTTGGCCTTACAGTCTCCTGAGGGGTAAATTGATGTGCACAGGGGGCAGCCCCTGTGAAGTGCTGAATGCCCTGTAATGCTCACCACTGCAGCCAAGCTCCCCAAAGCAGGCTCAAAGCTAAGCAGGCTGTGACATGATGCAGGATTGATGAGGATTTCTCACATGCATAGCCAAGGAATAATAATTTCTTGTAAAATGCAGAAACTGTTCAGGAACAGAAGCCAGTTCTCCCTTTCCTGTGCAAGTCCCTGTCACTGGGATCAAATCGTGCTCGCCATTTTCTCTTTTTTATGGCAAGTGGATCTTGAATTACTGTTTAGACAGTATCCAAGGACAATGTCAATAACTACTGCTCCTGTCTGAAAGGGGTGATCTCCTGGTGGTTATGGGAGTCAGATGGGAGGATTTGAATCCCTTCTAGGAGAGAAGGGAAAGTAATCCTCAGTAGTTGTGCTTCTGGCTGGTGCTGTAACCAGCAGGCAGTTGCAGCTGTGAGCAGCCTTGCAGCCCATGGCAGCATCTCTTTGCTGTGTACTGCAGGGCTTGTGGGAAAGTAGTGCCCATGGCCTGTTTTGTTTTGTTTTGTGAGTGAAGACGAAGCTCTTCACCCATTCGTGGAGGAATGTCTTAGGTCTAGATCTCAGTTGGTCTTAGGTAGTGAGGTACTAAAACGACCAGATTTTTGGAGGTAATATTTTTTGTACCTCATATGCTGAAATAGAACCAGGGAACTGCAATTCAGATGAATGTTTTCAATGCTTATCCAAAGCTCTGCTTTAGATGCCTAAAGCCTCTCTGGGATGGGGCTTTTTTTTCTATTTCAGTTCATAGCATTAAGGTATCAGCTGTCAATGAAAGGTGAAGCCACTCACCTCTGAAGACAGTTGAATAGTCTGTTTTGTGCAGACTCTGTATGGTATAAGGACTGTAGCAAATTTAGACAAAAGAGTTTGTTTCCCTCATAAGGTGTTGATGCCAAATCTTTGAGATTTTTTTCTTGAGAAGAAAACGTGTGACAACACCAATAACCATGAAGGGAGGAGATTGAAAGTGCCTGTCCAGAATGTGCATGCAAAGGATGTAGGGTGTAATTATTGACATTTCTTGGTGTAGTTTAATTTGCTAAATTCAGTAGTTGCTAAAGTTGCTGTCAGCTCTGTGTAGATCTGGTACGTAAATGTGCACACAACTCAGTGCAAAAATTATTATGATTAATTCTTTGTTTGCAAATACTGCTTTTTAGTGATGAAGACTACCTTCTGTCCTAAGGTGTATCATATGATTTAGCCATACAATAAATGGGACTGTCAATAATAGGAAAATGGAAATTGTTTACAGAAATATTCACAGCTTATTCTGTGACATTCTTTTGAAGGGAAAAACTATATCTTTTAAAGACTTTTGCAATGATATTGCTATATGCTGCATTTTTAATCTATTCACAATGAATAAATAAAAATCTGTATTTTTAAAAAATGTGAAAATAAATCTGAGGCTCAGCCTGCCAGAACTTACCCGGGTTCAGTGTTTCCAGATGTCAGTGGGAATATTGCTTGGGTAAGGACAGTGAGATGGAAGCCTTTGTTTGTATGTCAGACAAGCAAATACTGTTTGCCTGCATCACTTAGTCCTCTCATTCACTTTGTCTGGGTTCATTCTGGCTAGTCAATAAATTGGTTCTTTTTGTGACTTTTGTCAGAGTTTTACTCATTGCGTGTGGGCGTTTGCTTTTTTTTTCCCCCTTGATAAATTGCCAAAATTCAATCCTACTGTTGCAAGCTTCCAAAAACCCTCTGTGTTCTTTGTATTATTCCATTCCTGATTTCATTCCCTTTCAACAGTCAGAAGTAACTAACTGGGAGGAAATTACTAGATGTGTAGCAACAAAATCTGTTTTCCTCCAGAAAACAAAATGGTTGATGTGCTCCCTGATTTGCATTTGATTACACGTGTGGTGTCTGTAACTAATGAAAGATAAAATTAAGGGCTGGAGGGCTCGTTTGCAGGATGCTGCAGAGGCCTCCCTAAGCCTTCAGCTTTTGTTTAGTCCTGAGAATGGGCTGGAAGTTCCTGGGCTCTGTGATTTGAGGTGGGAGAGGTTTTTGTCCTGGCTACACTATCTAATGATACACTGTCATCTTGCTATGATTTATTTCCTTTTCTGTTCCAGAATAATCTGTTTGATACAGGCCCTTTCAAGCTGTTAAAAATGGAGCTCTTGCTGTTCCTTGGAACTTACTATCCCTGTGTGGTTTAAACAATGTGAAATTATCCTCTGGCAAAGGCACTGTGAAATAGCAGAATTTCCTAACAAAAAAGCACCATCTGGGCCTCTGCACTCTAGAATCACTAAGATGAAGAATGGTGAAATTTGGCACTGCTATAGCTTTGTAGCCTGTTCTAGTTCTGAGAAGGAGTGTTTGGCAAGTGTAACAAAGTAAGAATAGCATTCTTCAGAAACCATGGAGACAGCAAACTTACAGCTTATAAAGTGTAAATAAGAATATTGCCTGTTTCTTAATTACTGGTCTGTGGGACTGATTTGAATCTCACTCTCTTCCCCACAGATGTAATTTCACTCAGAGCAGAATGAGTGCTGACAGAGCCAGGTGTAGTTACAGTGGGTCAAATCAGGACTTCTCATCTGAGTTTGGACAGGCAGAATTTCATTTGAACCTCTCAGGATGGATGCAAGGCAGTGCTGCCAGGGGTGAGTCAGGGTGTTTTGGGGTTTAAGTTCAGGGATATCTCTCAGTTGCTCCTGCTGATGGACCTGACTCCTGTGTGGGGACAGCCCAGGGGTTTGTAATTGTTGGGCCTGGCCCTCAGCCTGGAAGTGTTCAGGTCAAGTGTTGGGTCCTTGCTGTTCTCTGGCTGATTCCTGTGCCAGGAAAACAATGTAATGAGGCTGGTAGCTTGTGTTACAGTTTGAGTTCTCCTCTGTGTTAATTCTTTTTTAATTTGGAATAGCTCCTGTAATTATAACTGACATTACACAGGTGAAATGAAAAAACTGGTGACCCAACTGCCACCCCCAAGGGACAGCCTGTGCCCCCTGTCTGTGTCACACGTGGCTGATGTGAATAATCTTGGGTACACAGGCCTCCTTTGGTGCTCAGGAGAAATGTCTCTGCAGCCAGGCACAGAAATATTTCAGGGACAGAGGCTGTGACAGGGCAGAAAAGCTCTTTTCTCACTGCCTGGCCAAAAGGACCTGTGGGGCTGAGCAGCTCACACAGTAAGGAACAGTTTGTAGTAAATGTTCCATGCAGCCTCCTGCACACACAGACACACACACACACATGCTGGGAGACTGCTAAAACTCACTTTCCCTAAACTTTTCTGCCTGAGCAGGTTGCAGGTGATTTGCTGTGTGAAGCCCATTCAGGTCTGCCTACCCCCTCTCCTCCCTGAAACTCGCTCTGCAGTCAGCTCCCTCTGTTCTTAAAAAACCTCACATCCTGAAAAGGCACTGAACTGAGGGTGTGAAACTGCAGCAGCACTGGAGGAGTTTAGTCGTGTTTACATGTGTGTGCTGTTATTCATCGGTACTTGCAGGCAGTGAATGAAATTTTTAGCAAGACTGTGCAATGCTGCAGCCTCTCACAATGAGAGTGGTGAAACGCAGGCACGGGTTGCCCAGAGAGGCAACCATCCATCCCTACAAACATCCAAGTTCAGGTTGGATGGGGCTCTGAGCTACCTGATGTGGTTGGAGATGTCCCTGCTTACTGCAGGGGCTTGGACTATCGGACCTTTAAAAGAAACTTCCAACCCCAACCAAACCATTCCATGATTCCATGTTCAGGAGCTCCCTGGAAAAAGAGCTGGCACCGCCGGGTGCTGCAGGGACAGGCTGTGGGAGGTGCCCGGGAAAAGGGTTGAATGATGCTGTCAGCAGGGTGCCAGCAGGTTTATTTTCTCTATCTTATTTAAATGAAATGCCACAAGGACAGAATGAAATCAAGCTGCATTAAGGCTTTGTAGAGAAGCTGGAATTTTTCTCCAAATACAACCCCTTCAGTTGTAACTAAGTGGTGAAAATAACATGAATTCTTTAAGAAAACTTACCAGACTTTCAGGCAAAATGTGGCCAGGCACTCCCAGGGGAGCGTTCATAGAGCACCAGCAGCTGAGGAGTGCTACCACCCCTTTGCACAAGTGCACTGACTACTGCCGTGCTGGTCCCTGTGCTGAAAAACAAAAGCAAAAGAACACCCCCCCCGCCATAAACTGCTGACTTTTGACTGTGCAAATTCAGAGAGTTGTGGCTTCGCAACGGAAGATTAAAATGTTAGAACGTTTTTTCAGGCTTGCAGAGCGGGTGCCGGGGCGATGCCACGCGTGCCGCGCAGGCGGCTGAGCCGCTCCGCGGTATCCACGTGGCAGCGGGCGCGGCGCGG
>WEIT01020485.1:167808-179728 GCA_013389985.1 Dryoscopus gambensis | reverse complement strand
AGCGCTGCCCGCGGGGAGCACGGGACGGGCAGCGCCGCCTGCCCCGGCAGGGTCACACAGCGGCGGGAGTGACCCCGGCCCCTGCTGGCGCAGGCCTTGCGCGTCCAGTGCTACGCAGGTATTGAGGTGGTAAAAAAAGGTTTATGCTTGATGCGTAATCTGTTAAACTCCAAAGGTTCGCTTCGGTGACATCACCTCCACAGAGAGGTCCTGGTGCAGAGGAGCCCTCTTGGGTTCACTGCCAGAGGATGACTGTGCAAAGCTGCTTGCAGACGGGGAGAAAATGAAGCAAGTAATTGGGTCACGATGATAATTATCAGAGATGTATGGAAGGTGCTTCAGCTGCTAATTGTAGCTTCCATTTCAGTGTGTGTCATGGGCCACCCTGAGTGAGAGGATTGCTGAGAGCCCCTTCAGGAGGAGTCCAGGTGCCAGAGTTAGTTGTGGTAGTGATTCAGGAGGTGGCACTTTTCCCACGCTGCTGTTTCATCATTTATACTTATAGGCACTGATGCAGCAGGAATTCGTGGCCTTTCCTTGGCACTGCATGATTATATGAAGAATATTTCAGGTTTCAGTGTTAGCATTTTGGGGGTCCATTATTACTGACAAATTTAGGTAAGAATGAAATACTGGAGCATTTCTTGCAGGCCTGACTAAAGGTCTGTGTGTCAAATGATGCGCAGATTTGCAATTTACCTTCTTACAGTTATATTCAAGTCTTTGGTAATGAAATTAAATTAAATCTCTAATACTCAAATGCCCTTCTACGCTCTGAGTTAGATGCAGGATTCAGTCACTTCATCACTTGATTTTTACAGTTCTTTAACCACAACCATTTTTCTTCATTGGTTCTAAATTGTTGGTGGTGAAATTGAGCAGTTTCATGGATTGGTCCTTGCATTGGTCACTTTGCAGGAGAAATGAGAAGATTTATATCTCTTGCCCTCATGTGAGCTGTTCCAGCATTTACTGATTCACACAAATAACTCACATTATACTTTGATTTGCATCTTAAAGGAAAGTCCCTCTTAAAAGAAAACAGTTCTGCCAAAAGAACTGACCATGTTTGCTGTCTCTTAGGGTTTGATTCCATTCTGTAACTCTTGTGGTATCATAAATATATGTATATGAGAAATGTGGAAATTAACACCACTCTATATATGTCTGTGTATCAGACAGGATTGTGTCTGCGTGCCTTCATTCTGATTCAGAGGATTTCTTCCAGTTGCATGAGTATTATAAGTTGTGCTGGGACACACTGCTTCCTATTTATAGATGTGTCAGTCTCACTTTCGAGTAAAAGGATCTGTAGTCATGTTTTGTCTTTACAGGACTAAGAAAAAAATGTCGTTTCTGTAATCCAGCATTTTCCCTGAGTAGTGACAGGTGGATTCACAAAGAGATTTTGTGTATGATTGCATGAGCAGTGCTCCATGAGGCACCACAGACCAGGTCCTTCAGGCTGAGTTTCTGTGTCCCTCCTTAGCCCAGGGAATCTTAATTTCCCTTCTGACCAGTAAAATAACTTTCTCAGAAGAGAGAGAACAAGCCTGGCAGATATTTGGCACGTGGGCTGTCAGGAGGGGAAGGGTGGTTCCCAGTTCTCTCCCGGGGTGTGAGGAAGGAGGGTTGGGACCCAAGTGTCCCACCTTTGGGTGTTACCACATGGCCTCACACCTCTGGGGCATCCTCCCATGTCAGCTCCGTGCTGAGTGCAGTCTGCATTGTTCCATGTATGCAGAGCTCTCAGGTGTTGGGCCACCCAGGGGATGTGAGCGGGGAAGGCAGAAATGGGACTGACAAATCTAATTTCTTTAAAACATATTCATGTGTATTTCTGAGAAGAACTGGGTGCCTGATGGCAGAAAACACTGATGTCAGTCAGATATCACATACTCAGGGTTTTGCTCACAGCCCAGCCTGTGGTTAAGGTACTGGCTTTTTGCTGTGAAGGTGTTTTGCATTTCTACAAAATTATTTCAGATAGGAATCTGAAATACTAGGTCATAAATTTTCAAATACATGTGTATGGTAGAAAGACCCTGGGATATGCTGGTGCATGAAAAAATGGAAAATGCCAGCTCAGTACTGGGATGGGCGCTTTTTTGGTAGCAGAGAGTCTGTAAGTGAGAAATATGGAATCATATTTCTAGGTGGAATGGCAGAAACAGTGCAAGCCTGAATGGATGTTAGTAACACCCATATACAGAATGTCCAGCCTCTCTGAAAGGTTTCTTAGATAACTCTGTGTACATTAATGTGATATTTGAGAAGCCTGCATGTCAGCTGAAATCCTCTGAGCTGCCTGATTTGTGTGGTGGCTCGAGTATTTGAAAAAAATGCCATTGTCCTAGATGTAACGTGGATGCTGGGTTCCTTCTTTCCCAGCTGCTCGGTTCCCAGCTGATCCTGGATGCTGCTTCTTTCTCTTTCTCTTCCTCCATAGGAGGGCCAGCAAAGAAGCAGGCTGTCCTCAGGGAGTCAGGACAGTGAGGGAGAGTTCCTGAGCACAAATCTTGTTTCTTTGCCTGATCATCTTTGTTTCTAAAACCTTCCTTGGTCAATTTGTGAGAGGTCTTATTTTTTTATGCCTATCTTGACCAGTATTGGCTGATTAGCGGTGTCTTAACATTGTTGCAGTGGCATCCCAAATAATTTGTAAATCCTTTTGTTTGATTTCGGCAGGGAAAAACCATTGTTGCTTTAGCTGAGAGATCATTTTTTATTCAGAAGTCTGAACCAGGCATGACACTGACTCCAGCATTGGATTGAACAGAATGAACTTTTGTTCCAGAGTATCCAGTACTGAGTTAATATCAGTTTATTTTCATTGGAGTTGGTGTAGTTACGAAGAAAAATCTGCTGTTCTGCTGGTTTTGGAGGACTCCAGGAAAGGCTGAGGGGTGTGCCCCGGAGCTCTCACTTAGCAGGACAGTCTGAAGAGTGGCAGGCCAGGAGACAAGGCTGCAGCGTGTCAGGGACTTGAAATCAGAGGATTCCCAGACAGGAATATCCGAGCCAGTGGTGCTGCAGGGCCGGTTGTGGCTGGAAAACAGCTGCTACCTGTGTGTTACTGTTACACGTGTATGAAAGATACACTTTATGCGAGTGCAGAAGGCTGGCTTTCCCTCCCTAGGGCGCTGGTTCAGGGCTCTCTTAATAACTGCAGCTTCCACAGAAGTTACAGCAGGTTACCTAGTTTTGAGACATTCACTTGATTCTGTAATTTTGTGGCCTTCGATCAAGATTGTTGAGTGTTTGGGACCTGTTCATGCAAACACATCCATTCCTTCGAAATACAGACTAAATGGATTATCACCAAAAGGAGCCAAGTTAACTTGAACAATGCTCTAGGCTGCATGTGGTATGTGACACAGATGAAATGATTCATATGACATTCCTGTTTTCTTTCAGGTTGTGCCGAGGAATAAGCCAAGAAAAAGCTTTGTTTTATCCTAGCATGGCAAATGAAGAAGATGATCCAATTATACAAGAGGTAAAAGTGCGTCGTGGCAGCAGTGACTGTACATGAGAATTTTTTATTATTTTTATTACTACAATGCCCAGTGTTCTGACATTGCTGAAACAATGTGCCATCAACATCAGTGGTTGTCTTATAACCAATGGCTGGCTCTGTACAAAGAATTATGTTGTGTGGGCCAGAATTATGTTATGTGGCTCACGGGATCTCTTAGTCAGAATAGTCTGTCCATGTTGGCAGATGCGGCTCAGGTTCTTCACCCTTTGCAATCTGTCCATGGCAGGAGAGAAGGTGAGGAATTTGCTTCTTCCACTGTGTGCTTCCAGTGAGCTCCATCACGTGTCTGTGGGAGCTGAAAAAGCTGGAATGGCTTTGATGAGTTAGTGTCTGTTAGACACGGAGCTACAGTGTTCATGCCTTCTGCTGAAGTAAGGAGTTGTGTTCTGAGTCTGGACTTCTTTAAAGGACTGCTGTGTCCCAAGAAGTAGCCACGGTGCCTTGTCACTTGATATCTGAGTTTACACACCAGAAGTACAAGGAAGTGCAAGTCCATAGAAGGTGAAAAGCCATGAGAAAAAGAGTGGCAGTTGTCAGGAGTGTATCTAAAATGGCAGCTTCCATGTGTTGTGTTCATGAGAAACATCTGTGCAGTTTCAGTTCCGATGGCCAAATGCAAGTATTGAACCAGATTGAGGATGTGGGTGTCTCTTGTCTAATTTAGAAAGATTTTATGGCAAAATACCAGTAACAAACTTACCTTTCAGTCATGCTGCCACAGTGAGAACTTCCTCCTCTTTCTATAATTGTGATAACAGATTTGCTTCAGTCCCTTGGAGGAAAAAAATTCCTCTTTCGCATTTGTTTGCCAAGTTTCCTTAGACAGGAAAAACACAGCTAGAGCCACTGTCTGCTGTTCTTCATAGTGGGGTTTTTAGGTTTGGTTTTTAAAAAGGCCAAGTGCAGAATTTCATGTCAAAGTCAGTAGAGAGGAAACTTTGACAGGAGAGTCACGAATCTGTTTTATATTAGAGTTCGTAATGAAAAGCTCGTGTTGTCAGTATTTGAGCTCTAAGGGTTATACTTGTATTACACTTGGCATCTGATGAAAGTTGTTTGTTTTGCTCTTTAGATTGACGTGTTCCTGGCCAGAAGTCTACTGGAGAAGCTCTATCTGTTTCAGGTATTTCAGTTAACTTTTATGTAGTGATAGTTCGTTTGAAATAAATGCAAAGAGCATAACTTTCCTTAACGCTTCACTCTGCCAAGGTGTTGGATATGGAGAACCTGTTTGGTCTCAGTTTGGAGTCAGGAGTGAGGCTGGTTGGTGATGGGCCCGTGGCTGTGCATGGCTGCTCCAGCGGGGTGCTGCCGTGGCTGGCAGATTTCACTGGGATGCCACACTCTCCTCTCAGCATTCCCAAAGGGCTCCGAAGAGACACCCATGAGGCTAAACCTGGGTCTGCCCTCCTGACCAGCAGCATGTGGCCTGTACTCTCTAAGCTAACAAAACCCACAGATACTTGACTTCTAACAACTCTACAGAGAGTTAATGCTGAGGGATAAGGTTTTATTTTTCTGCTGGACTGCTGTGTGGGACTATTTCCCTGTGTTACAGGTTATTGTGGTGGGTGAGGGGCAGCAAGGGGTGTGAAGTGACAAAAGCAGAGGGCTGGGAGGAAAACAACAGACTTTCTAGGTCATGCTCCCAAATCCCCTGATGACTCACAAATCTGTCAATTAACTTCTTTTCTTGGTGTCTTGTCTCTGAGATCTGGCGAGTGGATCTGCATGTGAGGGGACAGGGGAAATTGAATTAATTTCTGTGAAATTCTTGGATCTTTAAAAGAAGAGGGGTGTATGAAATTATCTGTTTTCCAGTATCCCATTCGCCCAGCTTCCATGACCTATGATGATGTCACACATTTATCAGCGAAGATAAAACCAAAGCAGCAAAAGGTTGGTCATCATTTGAGTCCAGTTTGTAAAAGTTGCTTTATGATGTGAAGAATGTACTTAAGAAAAGCACATTGTGCTGCTGAGCTGTTCTAACCATGCAGCTACTTGCAGGATCAGATCTCTGTGCTTGAAGGTGTGAGGAGTCTTTTATTGTGTCTGTAAGGTAGAGTTTAGAATAAAAGTAGTTTATAAATCATGGTGGGAAAGCCACTATTTTAATAGGAAACAGAATCACTCAGGGAAACGTAGTAACTGATGCTAATCCAATCTGTGGATCCTTGTGTGAATTCAGCTTAATTGAAAAGGTCTTTCCAGCTTCCAGAGAAGGGTTGAAGAAGGATTGAGCCTTGCAGCCATTCTCTGTCTTTCAGTGTCAGTGCAGGTCTTGATTTCTCTCCTGCCTGGCAGTGAATCATCAGGAGTCCTTCAGAAATCACTGGGGCTGTACAGGTAAAGTATAGCCAAAGCCAGAGTCATTGCACTTGCTTGCAAATGTATCCCAGAACTCTGGCTATTATTTTACACTGCCTTATTTAAGAACTGCAGCAGTAGATGTCTGTGTTACTAGAATTTGGTTCTGGGAAATGGTTAAGGAAGGAGCTTCGGTGAACTTTGGAGTTAGGATGCCTGTTGTGTTCAGGAAGTCTAATTTTATTGAAGTCAGCAAACATTTGCACTCTAAGTCCTGTGCAGACTTTTGTAAATATGCTGTCTCATCCAGGGACTTGAAACTAGTTCAGTTTATGAATAACATAAAGGGGAATTAAAAATAAAGAAGAAAAAATAAGACACACAAATTTATAAGGGCTTTGGCAAACCCTGAAGAAGAATATGTACTGTATTGTCATGGTATATAAATAGAAATATTATGCAGGAGAATGCTTCTTTTTGGACATTTGTCTGAAGTTTAAAGCTGAAGTGAGGGTAATAGTTCTCCTTGTACCTGAAGGCTTGGAGCTTGTTACAGTGCTCTGACAAGTGGAAGTCGGGAGTAACCAAAGTCAGTGCTAGGTGCTGCGGTCTCAGATTAGTAGAATTGAAGCCTTTGCCTCTGAAGAGGAGTTATTTCATATTCTTGGTAGCCAAACCAGAAGGAAATACATCTTAAGAGAGATTCTGAGTGGTTCCTTGGTGATGGTGAGGCTTGAAGGAGGGTGCTTGTGCACCTGATCTGTTCTGATAAGTAAGTTAGACTGATAACGCAGTGGAAGGTATCCAGCAAAGTGAAGGTGTATTTCAGGGCTGCCTAAAGAATTCTGCTTTTTCTGATCCCATTCAATTACACAGGAGTTTGCATATCTCCAGCTTGTTGTTTAAATGACCTCATTGTACCAAACCCATCTATGTGCTGCTCATCTCTGTGTGGGAGATTTACCCTGTGGATTTGAATGATGCTGCTTTATGCTCTTAAATTTGCTGTAAACCTGTGGAAATGTTAGAAAGTGTGGGGTTGGCTTTTAATTGATATGTTTGGGGTTGTGCCATGGCAATTAGCTGTCTTTCCTCTGCTGTTCTTTAGGTTGAACTGGAAATGGCCATTGATACTTTGAATCCTAACTACTGCCGCAGCAAGGGAGAGCAGATCGCCCTCAACGTGGACGGCACATGTACAGATGAAACAAGCACCTATTCCTCGTAGGTGTTCTCTTTGCCTTCCTTTCCTTTTTGGGGTGAGCACAGATATCTGTACGTCCACCAGTGGCTGTACAGTCACAGGGGCTGCTTTGGACACTGTTCTGTAGCAGGTATTCTTGGGAGCAACCTGCATTTTTTGCGCTGCGTCATGAGTTCGGATTTGCAGACAGAAGTGATGGATATTTATCTGCTGCGCTTGTTGAGAGTCCATTTTGAGAACTGGTGGTTTCAGACCTTTAGCACCTGCGTGCCACATTGCCTGTGGAATGCCATCTCACTGCCCTCCTCTGTCTGCAGGAAGCTGATGGACAAACAAACTTTCTGCTCTTCCCAAGCTGCCAGTAATGTTTCCCGCTATGCAGCTGCTGTTTATAAAAAAGGTAAGTTTCTCTTGCTTAACCCTCACATCAGTGAAACATACTCATTTCAGTGTTGATAAAAGACCTATTTCATCTTTTTTTTCGGCCTAGGTTTTAATTGACTGATGGGTCTTTAGAGAAAGGAAAATTTTCCCTTATCAATGTCCCAAGAGTCCTTGAGTAGGTGTAGCAAAATTGTAAATACCATATAAGAACACCCTGGGTTTGTAGATGCCTCCAGAATCTTCATCATGGTGGCCTGAAAAAATACACATTTGAAGCATGAATTTATCATTATTATTTCCATTGCTTTCTTAATCTAAGTTTATCTGTCAATTTCCTGTTCAGCACTTTTTGTCCCTGTCTTGACTGCCCAGGCCATCACAGAGTTTTGGTCTGGTGGCCATTTGACATGACAATATGTAGATTGTTTTCAGCGATGACTATTTTACTGGGGATCTTCTGTACTATGGATGAGGCTTGAGCCAGAGTGTGGCTCTCCACAAGATCTGGTTTCAACACAAAAAGCAAAATAACAGAAACAGGTCTCGGTCTTTCATACTCCCTTGAAATCCTGAGCACTGGATGAATTTTTCACTTCAATCCCTTTCTACGTTTTGCTATATTAAATATTTATGCTCAGTTGAAGCTGTGGCTTTACAGAGACAGGGAGATAATGAAAAGTGGTGTCCTTGTGCAGTGGAAAAAAATCAATTTTAACCAACAGTAATTCTCTTTTTCAGGTGAACTTCACTTGACTCCACTACATGGAATTCTTCAGCTGAGGCCAAGCTTCACCTACTTGGACAAGGCTGATGCAAAACACCGAGAAAGAGAAGCTGCTAATGAAGGTAAATTCCCTACAGTTGGGTTGTCTCTGCCGGGGGGTGAGATACAAATCCTCTCTGTAATGTGACTGGTAAGAGTCATTCTGTTCTGAAGGTGTTTATTCTAACAACACAGTCATTGTTCGGCCATTTCTCAGATTATTTCACTGATTTTGGGGTTTTTTATCTAAATGCTTTTGTGGGCACAGTGTGGGGGATTGGCAGAGGAGCTGGGTAGTGACAGAGGGCAGTCGTGGGAGCTGTGTCACCACTGCCACTGGAAAGGTGCTGGCAGCAGGGTGTCCTATCACAGGTGCTGTCATACGTGGCATGGTTTGGCAGGCTGGGATGGACCCCCTGGGTATGGAGTTCTCCGTGGGCCCCAGACTGGCTTTGGCTCTTTCACTGCAGTGGTGTGTTTATTTCTGTATTTTCTGGCAGGTGGTGATTCATCCCAGGATGAAGCTGAAGATGATGTTAAGCAAATTACTGTATGTCCACATTTTCCTTTTTATGCTGGTTCAGGCAACAGTTCACAAGAAAGCTTGACAATTCAGAGCCAAATGAAAGGACAGCAAAACTCAGCTAGTCCTGCTGACCCTGGGCTTGGGAGGGGAGGCCGGGTGGACTCGCCCTTGTTGCACAGGCATAAAGATGGCACTGAGAGCAAGGGGTGAATCACTGGAGCTAGGGCCCCTAGCTGGTTACTGATACACCGAATAAATAATGCAGGCTGGGTTTTGCCAAGGCTTTTAGGGCTGTATTGAACGATGCCCAAATCTTGTAGGTCCGATTCTCCCGCCCTGAGACCGAGCAAGCTCGGCAGCGCCGTGTTCAGTCCTATGAGTTCCTGCAGAAGAGACAAGCAGAAGAGCACTGGGTTCACCTGCACTATTATGGCTTGAAGGTGGGTGCCTGCTGGCTGCTGAGGAGGCTCCCTGCGCCTGAAGGCTCAGCTGGGTCTAGAAGTGTCTTTAAATCCAGGCCCGTGGGAATCAGGGGATCTTTAAAAGGTAATGAAGAGGTGTGTAGGGTGGAACAGACCCTGCAGTGCTCTGTAGCTCCTCTGCTGGATAATGCTTTGGGGTCTCCACGCTTTAAAGCTGAGAGCTGGACAAACATAAAGGGTCGCTTGGGCCTTGGATTATGAACTGGACTTTGTGAAAGACTTGGGAAGCCCATTCAGTCAAGCGTGAGCAACCCTGTTTGGCTGACTTGGGCACGTCTGTCAGGAGGTTTCAAAGGCATAGCAAGAGAAATGTTCCCACATCACGCGAGCATCGTACAAGGAAGTGAAAGCAGAGCGTGGCTTAGCGAGGTGGAACGCTTGAGTGGTGCAGTAATGACAGGGTGGTCATAGCTTGGAATGAGAAATCCAGCTCTCTGGCATTTTGTGTAGTTTCAGTATGGGATAGTGACTCTTGTTTTTTCCCTATCTCCAGGACAGCCGTTCTGAACATGAGCGCCAGTATTTATTTAGTCAAGGTCATGGCCTTGCTGAAAACACGGAATTAATTAAATCTCCCAGGTAATGGTTTGGTGGTTTCCTACAGAAATGGCACTAATTAGTTGGGATTGTTTTCAGAGTAATAAGCAGGTATATGCTTTAAAAATCTGCTCTTTGAAAATCCTGTTAATGATAAAATTGAATTATTTAAAAGAATACAGAAACAAACTAGCTTTCATCTTATTGAGGTTGCTTTCTTTGTTTCCCTATACCCTTGAGATTAAAACCTCTTGTTTTCACTTGGGGTTGTAGCTTCTCGTATGTTATCACAACCCTACATTATTTGGACTGTGAATACTGCAGAGGAAAATTACAACAAAAGCTTCTTGTGGTTAATATAAATTAATACTCTGAAGCCAATAACTTCTGTTGTTAGCTAATCTTATAAAACTTCCCTTTGTGATTTGTGGGGACAACTGAAACTACAGAAAGGTGTTTGGGTCTGTTTCTTGGTGACCACAGCTCTACGGGAGCCTTCCACAATGCAGTCAGTGTTTCCTGTCACCTGAGACAGCCATGGCCCAAGTCATAGTGAAGTGGCAGAGTCTGGCTCTGCTTAATGGTGTGGGCATGTTTTTTTTAATGTTTAACATCAGTAGATCAGTGATAATGTGTTCTGAGGAGCCTTGGATCTGATTCTTTCTCACAGACACTGCTAATTGCATGGGTGGGACAGAGGTTTTGCTTGGTGCTGGCCTGATTCTCTCTGTGGGATTTCATGCGACCCCGCTGACTGCTGTCAGAGCACCTGTGTTTAATGTATTTCCTCGTGCAGATCCTCTGTTTGGACACTTCTGCTGTACAAAGGAGCTGGGATTCTGGCTCACATTTACTTCATGCCTTCTCTTTGGGCAGATGAATGTCAGTAGCTTTTACTAGTTCTGAATTTACAGAGGAGATGGGAGTGGAAGGGAGAGCTCTTTTCAGGTTGATGTTTGTTTTGTAGATTTACACAGGCAGGTTTACTCTAAGTGAGAAATTACTGTACTTAAACCTGGGAAGTCCCAAGACAAGCTTTTTAAAGTATGTGTTCCCTTTTCTTCTAGTGAATATTTAATGATGCTGATGCCTCCAAGCGTAGAGGAAGAGAAGTAAGTGTTTGTACATAATGTTCAAAGTCCACACTGGCTGGATGCTCTTTTTCATGGGCTGAAAATCTATTTGTTTATCTGCAGTGACAAACCAATGGCTCCAAGCAATGTGCTCTCTATGGCCCAGCTGAGAACTTTACCCCTTGCTGATCAGATCAAGATCCTGATGAAGAACGGTTTGTAACTTTTGTAATACATTTGCGCTTAACTTTATGACTTCTAGTTGCCTCAGATAAGGTTCCTTCCCTGGTATTACCAGTTCTGCCACCCCACCAGACAGACTGTCTGATTCTCTGAAGAATCTAAATCCCAAGCCTTTCCTTAAAAAGAGCAGTGACAGCTGATCTGACTGCTGATACACTTGCCATCGATTTACTCTTACAAAATTTTCTAATTTGATGTTAGCTTTCTGGATACACTTATTTCAGCAGGTGTCTCCTGGAATGTGGGGTCTGAGCATGTACAGCCTGCACTTCGGCATTTTCTGGGAAGTTTTTAATGATACACAGTTCATGAGTGTCACCTAGGAATTTTATTTTGTCTCTTCACGGTTGCTCTCTGATGAGAGCAAATTCTGAGGGTTTTTCCTCAGGAGTGTCCTGCCTTGTCAGGTATCTCTGCTTACAGATATTGCCAAAGGCTTAGATTTTTAAAAAATTATTATTTTATTAATTCATTCATTCGTGACCAGTTCAGCCAGTCAACTCTGATGCAACACTAGCAGATACTTTCAGAGCAGACAATGCCTGTTGCAAAGAGGGGGGCACTGAGTAAAACTTAAGGCTTCATTTCTTTTCCCAAGACAAATCTTTGCCCCTGAGCACGCCGAGTCCCGTTCCCGGGTGTGCGCGGGGTGTCTGTGACGCTGTGCTTGCCTTGCAGTGAAGGTGATGCCGTTCGCCAACCTGATGAGTCTGCTGGGCTCGGGCACCGACCCCACGGCCGTGCTGCGCTGCGTGCAGCAGGTGGCGCTGCTGGTCCAGGGAAACTGGGTGGTGAAGAGGTACGGCCCGGCTTTGTCCCCGGGAGCGCGCCGGGAGTGCGCCGGGAGTACACCGGGA